>SNQJ01S0034359.1:111834-129316 GCA_010110895.2 Picea sitchensis | reverse complement strand
GACAAATTCATTTCGTCTGAATGGTATAAAGATATAGTAACATATCTTTTAACTTTGAAATGTCCAGATGAATTGTCATCTTCCAAAGATAGAACATTGAAACTGCATGCAGTTAAATATTGCATTTCTGAGAAAAAATTATACTGGAAAGACCCGCTTGGTTTCCTCTTAGTTTTCCTGGTTGAATCAGAGACAGAGGAAGTTATCAGTCAGTTTCATGAAGGGGTCTGTGGAGGGCATCATGCTTGGAGAGCAACAGCATATAAAATTTTAAGGGCTGGTTATTACTGGCCCAAGCTTTTCCTTGATGTAAATGCTAGGGTAAGAACTTGTAACCCTTGTCAATTTTTCACTGGAAAATAGAAGATTCCAGCTATGCCGTTAGTTCCAGTTAAAATAGAAGCCCCTTTTCAGCAATGGGGACTTGATTTTATAGGTGAGATAAATCCACATTCAAGTGCCCAACATAGGTGGATTCTCACTGCCACAGATTATTTCACCAAGTGGGTGGAGGCGATCCCTACCAGGAAAGCCACCGATTTAGTGGTTATAGAATTTTTGGAAGAAAATATATTGGCAAGATTTGGATGCCCTAGAAAGATAGTAATGGATAACGCTCAGGCTTTCAAGTCAATGGCAATGATCAGTTTCTGTCAAAAATATAACATTGTACTAGGACATTCCACAGCATATTATCCACAAGGAAACGGTTTGGTTGAATCTTCTAATAAGAGTCTGATCAGTATTATTAAGAAAGTCTTAAATGAAAATAAAAGATCTTGGCACTTACATTTAAAGTATGTTTTATGGGAAAATTGAATAGGAACGAAGAAGTCTATTGGTACCTCACCATTTCAAATGGTTTATGGCACAGACGTAGTATTACCCATAAACTTGACACTTCCTGTAATGAAGTTGTGGCAGGATGAGAAGGAAGAACCCAATCCTCTCACTAGAAGAATAAACCAGCTGATTGAAGTTCAGCAACAAAGGGATGTGATAGATGAAAAACTACAGAAGTACCAGGATAATATGAAGCTGTTGTTTGATCGCAAGGCCAAGAACATAAACTTTTTACCGGGAGATTTAGTCCTGAAGTGGGATGCTCGAAAGGAAGATTCGGGTAAAAATGGTAAATTTGATCACATCTGGTATGGACCTTTTAAAATATCATCTTCTGAAGGAAAAAACTCTTTTCTACTGGAAAATTTAGATGGTAAGATCCTAAATGCCCCCGTTAATGCACGATTCTTAAAGCACTACATGGAATAAAAAAATTAAAAATTAAAAATAAAATAAAATAAATAAAATAAATTTGTACACACTGTTTCTTTCTCAAATTGTTAAAAAAATTATTTTGTTAAAAAAAATAAAATAAAAAAAAATCCACAGAGTTATTTTGAAATTATATCTGAGGTATTCTGGTTTTACATTGTTGAAAAGTTTCCTTTAATACCCTCAGTTTTATCTTTTAAAAACATTTTGTGTCAGAGTTGAAGAGATCTTGTATTGACTTCGAAAATTATCAAGTGATTGAATTCAGTTAGGTCAGCTTTCATGATTTTTCTCTCTGACTAAAAATGGTTAGGTTTGAGATTAACTTTAAATATCTTAAGTTTCTTAACAGTTTATCTGAACTTTAAAGCTTGCTCAAAAGAAGATCCCTTGAAAATATTTTTTCCCTTTTTTCTCTACAGACTAAGGAGGTTTTGAAGGTTGAGAACAATTGGTCTAGAATAATCAAAACAAGTTGAAAAACCTTTATTATAAAATTTTACACAGATCACCACCCCTGATATACTAAATATCACTGATTGCCCCCGCTTCGTAAGCATGAGCTAACGATAAGACAGATGGTGAAAGGAAATTCATAATTGATTGCCCCCATCTAGTCCCACAGACGATGAAAGGAAATTCATTTAAATGATTGCCCTCGTCCAAAAATAAAAAAATAGATAACTTCACCGGGGTACTGAACAGGCCTGCTGGCAGTGAAGCAATGTCTAAATATAAAATTAGCATTCGAAGCGGTGAAAGGAAATCCAGTAAAAAGGGACAGATAACTTCATCGGGGTACTGAACAGGCCTGCTGGCAGTGAAGCAATATCTGAGGTATCTATAAGGTTGTCATACTTATCTATAACTCTATTCTAGTTATCAATTCTTCAAAAACTGGATATTCATCTTAGGTCAAATGGAGCTTCCCAGTTTTAAATTTATGAATTTTATTTCAATTGATGCAAGCTGAAATGTTCAATAATCTGTTGAGTTTCTAAAATATCGTTCTAATCATCTCAATACTAACTCAATTTTGGAATGAGAAGGAGAATTTTGAAGAAGACCATAACTGAGTTTCAAATAAGTGATAAGTTTTGAAAAGTTTTTCTAAGACTGTATGTATTCTCTTTTCTTACTCCTTGATCAGTTTATCAGAGATAAACCCTTGACCCCATTACCCAATGAAGGCACTGAGACTGCATGTTCTCCTCGTCCCGCAGGGAGACGAGGTCCCCAGTTGCAGCCTATGTTGAAACATACTTCGAATTTTTGACCTGTTGGATAAAAAATTTCATATCTTTGAGTCTTTGCATTTTATAAATTTCCTAAAGCAAAAATTTCATCTCCAACAAATTCGCGATGCCTTTATGATTCATTTTTGGATAAAGAATGATTAAAAATATAAACGAACATAAGTTTCAAACACTTTTCCAAATGATCTTTTAAATGAACAGTAATGTTAAAAAACTTAAGGGTTTTCAATTCACATCGGGATATCGGGATTCGGAGTTTTGAAATAACAAATGTTCGACACAAATCGAATAGAGATCTCCCGATTCCCAATTTCCCGATACATTAATCCTTAATTAAAACATCATTTACTTAAATCATAAGTTAAAGAGGTTTAAACTTTAAGTTAATCTCATCGCAAAATCGAGATTCGCGATTTTGTGAGAACAAAGAAACTTGTCATCGTATCTTCCGATTTCCCGATTTCGCGATATAGTTAATCCTTAAGTGAAGTATGGATTAATCTAATTAATTTTAGGCATGAGTAAGAGTAAATAATCATATCGGGATATCGGGATTCGCGGTTTTTTGAGCAGCAATTTTCATGTCATTGAATTTCCTGATTTCCCGATTCCCGATTCCCCGATTAATGAAATCTCGAAAAGGTTTAACCTGGATTAATTAAGATAATAAAAATGTTTTAACTTAAATAACATATCGCGATTTCGGCAATCGGGGTTCTTCGATGACTTGTTTCCTTGACATCAAAAGTTCCGAAACTCCGATACGAGTGTTGTCAAACTTTAAATCAAAGATTAACACTAATTAATCATTCGTATAAACAAGGTTTAAAGTAAATTTTTGATAAATGAGCTTTAATGTGGCATTATCCAATTTGGAAAGTTTTTGAATATTGGGAAAGCTCAAGTACAAACATTAAATGCATATATTCGGGGATATCTTTTGCATTAATTTCATAACAAAGGTACAAATCTTGATGATTTTATGATATATTTGAAGTAAATTTTGAAACGTTTACATTATCATTTTGAAGCTAAACTCCGCTCTGTTACAGGTTGTCAAGTGAACACAGAGCTATGGCACCCAAAAAGGCTTCGAAGAAAAATGAAGAGCAACCAGAAGGCGATATTGTTTCCGATACCACTGCATCTGGGGTAGTACACTCTGTCAAATCATGGGCTGCAATTGCAGAAAAAATGGAAGATGAACTAAAATATGCGGACACTGGTGTGGACAACCATCTCCAAGATATCGACGAGACTGAGCTTCATAAGGTTGCTGCACACCCGAGACTTGTTTCATATACCAATATGATCACCTGGGCACTGGATAGAGTAGACGTTCCGACCATAAGTATTATGAACGAACAAGGAGTTGTCATCGGCTCATTCAGACCTGAACATATCTAAGTAATGTATAAGCTCTCGCCCAATTATAGACACACTTATAACACTGAGTTTGTAGCTGCATTTCAAAGAAAACAGGGTGTTGAAGGTGGCCAAACATATCCTGACATGATAAGAGGATGGGCCAGAGATGAAAACAAGTTTAGGGCTAATGAACATGGAATTTACGCCAAGACTTCCTTAAATGAATATATTGTGTATTTAGCGATGATGTTATGTAAACTTTTTGGGAGAAAGGATCCTTTTCATTTTAATGCAGACTGGACACCTTTCCTAGAGGAAGTTCCAGAGGGACGCAGTTTCAATTGGCACAAAATTCTATCAGATAAACTTGCATCAGAGGTTATCAATTACAAAACAGCCAGGTCAAAAGGACAACCAGTGTCTTTTTACATGTCAGCCTATATAATGGATGCCATTTGCTTTATGACTCCTTTCCCACTTATGAATTGGAATTGGAATGAGTCTTGTACAGAGCCCGTGCATAAATACCATTCATCTCTCTGGGAAGAAAATGCAAAAAATGCCTTTTACGAGGTTTGTCATTATGTAATGATCCCTTTGCACAAATTATTCCTGGGATGCGAGCCCCCTCGTATTTCTAATACCATCATAGAAAACCTCAAAACAGTCGTTGACTGGTTCATCGAGGAAAATTTTTCATATGTGAGGGTTTATGGATGTTCCATTCCTCCTCATGCACTCCCAAAAATTTTACCAGACAGGTTGATATGTAGAGAAGTGGCTTATCAGTTAGTAAATGGTGGTATCGGGCTTGAATTAAAAGCTCAACAGAAAAAGGCGTGGCCATATTTTCCTGTTTATCTAGGAAAATTTGTTTTATTAAACATAGGCCATTCTAAGGCAGAAGCCGAATCAATGGATGGAGTAAAGTTAGTAAATATAGAGCTCAGGAAACATGACCCATATCAGATAATCAGTCGGCATTTCACACAATGTGGTTTGAAAGCATATGAACATGAAGTCTCAGTTTATGATGATGTTTTTAGAAATGCTAAATCTTACGAAGAAGTTCAGAGAAGAGTGCAAACCTTGTCACCTGATGCACAGGTGGGGTTTGCATCTTTTCAAAAAAATAGAACACAATGTCTGCCAAATATTTTACAAGGCGAAATGCCAGCACAAGAGCAAGGAAAAATTCCTCCGGGGTTTGAAACCATTATTCAGTATAATGTAAGTGACAAGGATAAATTGAAAAATTCTGAAAATCCTTCTCAGAATACAGAGGGTTCTCAAATCAGAGAATCACAGACAGAAAAAGGAAAAGGAATTGAAACAAGCCCAATAATCCTAGATGATATCCCAGAGAATGTTGGGGGAACAAATTCACAGGAACTGGGTAGTCCAATTACAGCATTGACTCCACTTCAGTCAACTTTTGGAATCCCTCATGAAGGATTTCTATATGTAAGTGATTTAGAGCCAATCACCAGAGATGAAATTTTGTCATCTGATTATTTTTTCAGCCAAAAACGAAGAGCTATTCTGAAACAGGAATTACATCATGTGGGAGAAAGAATAGTCAAAAAACATAAAATCATCATTGATGGAAAGAAGCTAAATGAAGGAGAATTTGCCACAGAGCTAGCAGGAACCATGGGTGCAATAGCATCAGCCAATATGTATTCTGTAGGAAACCTAACCACTATGCTAGAGCAAAAGGATCGGGAAATAATTCAGCTACAGGACAGATTAAAGGAGAATGAAAAAATTATTGGCTGGGGAATACAAAAAGGCCTAGAGCAGGCTAGGCTCAAAGACGTCCAAGAAATCCAAAAGTTAAATGAAAATTTGGATGAGGCTAAAAACATGATACAGGTTACTCAAGAATAAGTCCAAAAGCTGGGCAATGAAAATAAATCTCTGCAAGATAAAATCACTTCAATTACTAATCAAGTGATTGAAATGGAACATTTCAAGGCTAAAGCATCAGGGATATATGCAAATATTGAAGAAGAACAATAGAAGATATTCTGTAATCTGGAGATCATCCAGAATTATTTTCAAGAATCTAAGAGGTCTATGGAAAAAGTAGTGCAAAAAGAAAAAGAAGCTAAAGCATCAAGGAATTCTTTCCAAAAAATAATAACTTCTTTACGAAAGGAAGAAACTGGAAAATCACAGAAATTATCCATTTCAGAGCAGTTGAAAGGAGATATAATGATAAAGGTTTGGGAAACAAAATTGGAAGGATATAAAAGAATTACAAAAGGAGTCAATAAAGATTGTCAAAAGATCTTCGATTTTATTGAAAAAGATTCAGTACATATCGGGACAGATGACTTTTCCGAATTGCTAGGAGAAATCGACATTAACATGTATCAACTGAAGACAAAAGAAGAACTTGAAGAAAAGAAAGCGGAAATCTCAAATATTAAAGTGGTCAACATTGCAGAAATTGACAAGTGGATGATAGCTTCAAGTTCAAAATTGGAGAAAGTTAAATTCACCGAGAAAACGATTGCAAGCTAGTTGCCAGGCCTACAAAGAAGTTTCTTTTCTTTTGAAGCAAACGAAGTACCAGAGGCTCCTAAATTCTTGGTGAACTTTTTAGAGAAATATGTTCAATACATGGAAGCAGATAAAGAAAGTTCTTCAATACAAATTTAAAACTTTGTAAATACTTTTATTTTCATAATTTTGAAATAAATGGTAAACGGTTGACATTAGTTTATGCAACCGAAATATTAGGAAGTTGGTTAGTTACCAACAAAAGACTATGATAGAAATGTATAAATATAATTTCAAGAGGCGGAAACAAGGCTTCAGAAATTTTGGAGAAAGCCAATTTTTGTTATATCATCTTTGAAGTTTATCGGAATCGAAATCGCAAACAAGATTCTGGATCCTGCAATTTTGCGACTAAGTTTCTTCCCCTGTTTATCATGATTTGTCAAATTTTCTTCTGAATGTGTGTTTCTAACAAGTGAATCAATTTGAAGTTGTATACATTGTCATTTATCGTTTCAGATTGGTTTGGATGTTGAATGTTTTACAGTATTTCGTCTAAAATTGCTTTAGTGATTTCAAGACCTGTAAACTTTATGTTCCTTAATATCTAATTCTGTTAGAAATATTGTTTTTCTTTCATCATTGTTCATTGAAGTATAAGATTCTTTCAAGATAAAAGCCTTATATTTCTTTATATTGTGTTCCATTATCTACAACCTTAAAATTGTTGCAAAACCAGGAAATGGCCTTGATTGTGCTTTTACATTACTGTTTTAAATTTTAAAGTTGTTTCATCAATATCATCTCTGAAAAAATTGAAGTAACCAATCGATAAAAACCCTCTTACAAAACCCTTTAAAAAATCCTATCGCCCATGACAGTCCCTAGTTATAGACAACCAAACGTAGAACCTGGTCTTCAGGATCAAACCAGCATTTCCCTAAATCTATTTAATACTATTCTGCAAACAATAACCAATAGGGCTGAGTTAGAAAGATCATGGGTTGCCATCGAACGTGACATTAGCATCCAAGAGAAACGTGAAGCAAGACAGAGACAGTTGAGAAACTAAATCTGATCTAGTTTCCCTTTGTTTCTTTATTTTAAAGTCTTATCATAAAAATCTGTTTCGGATGCCTTGACGGTATGTTTTATAGCCTTAAAACATAAACTCAGGAACAACAACTTAGACACTTGTTTTTCAGAGGTGTTGATCTATCTTTGATAGTTTATGTAGACTTGTCTGTTTGTGAATTAGATTTCATGACTGAAAAAGGCTATTGTGCAGAGTCAAATGGGAAAAAATCTGTGGCAAGTTGATCCAGCTTTTAAAGTTCAGTTTTTCATTTTCTGTCAGAAGTCATTTTGTATGTTTTGTCGGGGATGTATAAGTTTGACTTTGGTCCAAAACTTCCTCAGGAAATTTTGTAAACAGAACGATTCTTTGATGAATTGGAATGAAATAAAGGATTGATTTATGTCTCATCTATTTTGATTATTGACTTTGTGTCTTTACTTCTGTCTCTATAATTATTTCAGCATCTAATATGTTCAGAAAATTACATAAATAATGATTTTTTCAGCAAGCTTTTATTTATAAAAAAAAATAGCCTAAGCACTGGTAAACAATACTCGTGAATTAGGATATCAATTTTGATGGCTATAAACATAGGGTGATATTCCCTTCTATTTTTCTTTAGCCAAGCAGGATCTGAAAATGTTTGAGTAATATCATTTCATATCTTTTCCTCAACAGTGGTGAAGGACCAGATCATGTCATTGAGAGGGGGGGGTGAATCAGTGACAGAATAATTTTATCAATTTTTTTCTTTTGTTAATGCAATCAATATTTTAACACAATATTTATCGTGGAACCCAATTGGAAAAACCACAAACACTTTTTTATTAACTGCAAAATTTTGTTTTACAAGTTACATAGAAGGAAGATGTTCTTCCTTTTTAGATCAACACCCACTGATCAGGGTGCAACCACACCCTTGTTCACCAGCTCCAACTGGTAGGAGGTTACAAACCCCTATTTAGTCAGCTACAACTGACAAGGAAGAACCTACTCCCCTGCAGGCTCCAACCTACCTTTGCACCACCCAACCACCATTAATTTCATCAATCTGGAAATAGGATATGCAATCCAAAATGGTCTTCTATATTAAACACTAGATTGCATAACTGTTTCTTTGTCTCCTTCTATTCTTTATCTTCAATAAGACATTGATAGACATGCTTTCTAATTCACATCTCAAAATATTTATAAGCCTTTAAACGATTCAACACAACTCTTCATAAACAACATGTCTTTTTATTTAATATTACATACCCCTTGTTTTAAGTAACATAGTCATTAACATGACTTTTCATAACCACACATCATTTTAAAAACCATCTGACCTCTTTTTCATAAATCGATCACAGGTATGGATTGATTTCTTTTTAAATTGATTCCATATCTATGCAAATATTATAGAAACTGATTTCTACAGAGGCACTTCCTTCAACCCATTTACATGTGACCACATGCATAAAATCACAGGCTTATTAATTTAAGCACTGTCTCTTATTTTTCCATTTTCCTTTTAGCCACCATATGTTCAGTGTTGGGAATGTGTTTTTCGGTACTTCATCATTCAGGACGTCAGGCCTTTGCAACCTTTCAAATCTCCCGAATCAGATTCCACCGAAACAGATCGGACGATCAACATTCATTCTTTCGTTAGTCAAACGATCCTGGCTTGTCCAGAGGTTTCAAATAAATTGATGATCATGACTTAATATACAGGTGAGTGAACGATTCACGTTTATTTCAAGAGTTCGGGGATTCGGGGGTTCGGATAATCATTCCTCCAATTTCCTCTGGAGTGATCACCTGTTGAATAAGTCATAAAGCGGTGGAGACCTTTTGTTGTCTGTTTACACTTCCACTTACGCTATCCTTCCACTATACTAGATCAGCGATCGAGAAGTCTCCTGAAGTGTTCTTCATATCAGACGAATCATGTCCACTTCGAGACCTCGGTCTTCGGGACTTTGGGTGTTTGTTGGTGGTGAAACTCCTGAAGTGAAAACTCCCAGAGTGACATAACTTGTTGACGTCACTTGTTGACGTGGCACTTAATGAGTGGATACCACATGTCACTTATATTCTTGGCTTACGTATGCCTAAAGTAGCTATGAGACCTCGACACTTGTCATCATCTGATTATGCCACATGTCCTTGCTAACGTAGATATATTCATGCGTCACATGTTATTCTCCTTGATCTAACGGTCGGGATACTTCCCAAAGTGTTCCTCTGAATGAACGACTCATGTCCACTTTGGGACTTTGGCCTTTAGGACTTTGAGTAATTCAATTTCTCCACTTCCCAATTCTCCCGAAGTGAGATTCCCCAAAGTGTAAAACTCGAGTAACTTGACTTCATCCAATGGTAATTCTTTAACATGAAAAGGCTTAACACGATCCAACGGTTGTCAAGAATTTAGATATTCAGGATCTCAGGCCTTTGGCCTTGCTTATCCTATCCTTACACTTTCCTCGATCCGATGGTCAGGATATCTCTCGAAGTGTTTCCTAAGATCATACGGCTTGTGTCTATTTCAGGACATTTGTGGCTTACTCTTTCCTTCCACTAAACATGATCTGACGGTCCTGATATCTCCCGAAGTGTTCTTCAGATCGGACGATCATCATTTACTTCGGGACTTCAGGGCTTTGGTATTCGTCTTTTCTTATCCTATCCTTACACTTAACTTGATCCAATGGTCGATTTGGATTGTAGAAACGTAACTTGCGTGTGTTTTAGTTCATCACCCAAACTTCGCAGTTAAAGTTATGTGATTATTGGTGGATCAAACACAGTTGTCGATCTTTGAATCGATGAGATCTTATGGTCTAGACTAATTACGAGATTGTAAATAATGTGTAGTTTAATTCTCCCTTCGCACTTCGCAATCAATCCCTGCCCTTGATATGGAGCTTGCGTATCCAACGGTCATGACTTAATCTGATCGTTTGGTGGATCAACCATAGTCGTCAATATTTGAGTTGATGAGATCTGACGATCTAGACTAATTATGGAATTGGAAATAGCGTGTAGTTTAATTCTCCCTTCTCACTCTGCAATCAATCCTTGTCCTTGATCTGGCGCTTGCATATTTAACGGTCTTGGTTTGTCCTATGGGGATTTTGATCCTGATCACGTTTCTGCACTGTGCTTTCCTTTTTGAGCTTCATATGCATCATCGATTTTTGACATCAATGACAATATCTCCAACAATCTCCCCCTTTTTCATTGATGGAAACACTCTAACTTCATACAAACTCCCCCTGTGATGATGCTTTTATTTATGAAGTAACTCTCCCCCTTTTACAACAATGGCAAAGGGTTGCTCCCCCTATGGTAAAGCTCTGTCTGTTTGTATGCTATTGACCAAAATCTGAACTCAGGTAACTCCTCCTGCAATCATACTTTTCCTGTCATAACTGAATGACTCCTCTTGACTTTGATCATTGTCTCCCCCTGAATTGATGCCAATTGATGCATTATTTTCTTAAGATATTAGATTGGAAGAGGGAATACTCCCAATATTTGCCTAAGATATTCAAATACATCTATGCTTAATGGTTTACTGAAAATATTTGCAACTTGTTCTTGTGTTGGGACATATTCCAATTTAATGTTCTTATTTTCAGCCTGATCTCGTAGATAGTGCTATTTCATTGGAATGTGTTTTGATTTGGAGTGTTGGACATGGTTCTTGGAGAGACTTATATCACTTGTATTATCAAAGTAGATAGTAGTGGGTTCTTCAAACATTATTTTGATGTCTTGTAAGGTTTGTTTCATCCATTCTACTTGTGTGCAACATTATGTTGCTGCAATATACTCAGCTTCAGTGGTAGACATAGAAATTGAGGAATGTTTTTTACTTATCCAAGTTACCAATGATTCTCCCAAGAAGAATTATCCTCCAATTGTACGTTATTGTCATCTACACAACCTACCCAATCTGCATCTGAATAAGCCTTTAAAGAGAATGAATCCTTTCTAGGGTACCACAAACCAAGATCTATGGTTCCTTTTAAAAACGTAAAGATTATTTTCATAGCTTGAACATGGCTCTCTTTTGGTGCAGCTTGGAATCTAGCCACCATTCCAACAGCTTGCTTGACATCAGGTCTGGAAGTTGTTACATAGAGTAAACTACCAATCATTGATCTGTAGTGTTTTGGATCTACAACTTTGGACTCATCTTCCTTTCTTAGTTTGCATCCAACTTTCATAGGTGTACAAACATGTTTTCAATATTCTAACTAGAATTTATTAAGTATATATTTAACATACTTGGACTGATGGATAAATAATCCCCTTTTTGATTGTACTATTTGTAATCCTAGAAAGAGATTCAGTTCACCAAGAAAGGACATCTCAAATTCTTGCTGCATCCTCCTAGCAAAGTCCTTACTCATTTTTTCATCATCACTGCCAATTATAATATCAACAACATATACTTCCACAATAATCATACTATCACCAACAATTTTACAATAAAGATTGATATCTTTTGATCCTCTTTTGAGGCCTTGTTCTTGTAAATAAGAATCTAGCCTTGCATACCATGCTCTGGGTGCTTGTTTTAGCCCATAGAGTGCTTTCTTTAGTTTACATACATAGTCTCCTTTGTTAGTTAATTGAAATCCTTCTGGTTTCTTAATATAGACTTCCTCTTAGTACATGTGGAATAGGTTCTACAAAGTGATTAAGGAGTTAATATGCTTGAGTCAACTATGAGGTCAGTTGGTAGTCATACTTGGAACCCTAACTTGGAGAAGGAGGCGACAGACCTTTGTAGGGTTGAGATGAACCAGCAACAGCCCACGGAGAAGGATCCTGAAACGAAAAACACAGCCAGTCCCTGTAGATGGAGTCTTTGTCGTGCTTCCAACACCAGGATGGAAGAAACGGTTCATCTCGTCGAGAAGGTTAGCGGTCGGCGTAGAGGAAACCCTAACGCGAGAACAAACGAGAAAGTGGCTAGTTATGCAATCCCTTCCAGAAGAAGGGTTTCTCAAGGGGACATCGAGAGACACCTCCATGGCCCTTTTTACATCTATTCTTTCACCCCAGCTGGAGGAAGCAGAACTTCGATGGACGGTCGCAACCAAGGAGGGAGGCTCCAATTCATTCTCTAGCGAGAGAGAACCAACGATTTGGGCCCATATCAATGCTGAGAATAGATTGCGGGTGTGGAAAGTGCTAAACCCTAGCTGCCTCTATCGCCTTGATCTAAAGTTCAAAATCCATTCAACTAGGAGAGACCTCAGGGATCTTCAGCTCTTGGGGCATTCTCCGCCTTCACTCTGGTATAGGAATCTAGTTAAGAGTAATGCAAGAGGGAGGTTTCATTCTGAATATCACGGCAAGACTAGCTCTGAGATTGCGGCAGGCTTCCCCCTTTTTGTAAAGACCATTGTCGGATCTTCTCTCTGCTTGCAGGCTCAAGACTCAGACTTCATTTTTTAGCTCAAAACCCAAATCCACCAGGCTACAGGTACTCTGCCTGGGTTCCAACGACTAATATTCGAAGGACGCCAACTTGGGGATGGCTCTCTGCTATGGGACTATGGCAATCTAAAAAATGAAACCATTTCTCTCACTTCTCATTTGCGTGGAGGAGTGCCTTCTGTCACTCATCCAAGCTTTTACAAGCATGCTGTGAAATAAGGGACTTCCATTCCTTCGGGGTTCAAGGCTGAAACTTCAAAAGTAAAGGAGCCCTGTGGATCTGCCTTCATTGTGGAGAAGTGCGCAGAACCTCCAACAGCAGAAGTCGAAGATCCACAAGTCTATGGCTATTCCTTTATCTACCAAGCAAAATCCCTCATTTGTCGCTTCAACGGACTTTGGCCCTTGGCCTCTGCGCTAAGGGAATGGGTTAACAAGACCTGGTTGGTAGGTCATGAGTTGTTCTTCTGCTCCAAGGGGTTCTTCATCGTCAACTTCTCCATAGAATTCGAATGTCAATGTGTGCTAGAGCAAGGTCCTTGGTTCTGGGGTAGATCTGGTCTCTCCATGCAGAGATGGTTCCCCGACTTCAATCCACTGACCATGATAGCCATGACTACACCGGTTTGGAAAAGACTACCCAATCTACCCCTGCATTTCTATTCTTCATCTTTTTTACCCACCCTGGGCAATGCGTTGGGTAGATTTATCAAGACAGACAGAAACATGATAGTGAAAGGCTTCATCACTTTCGCCCGCATATGCGTTAAAATTGACCTCAGTCAAGGGCTTCCGGATAGGATTCTTATAGGTTGGGATGAGGGAGATCCTTTCACGTAAATGGTCGATTATGAGAACACCACCTTCAGATGTCACTCCTGTCAGCAAACAGGGCACCTCCAGGCAACTTGTCCTCTATCCCCAATCCCTTCCTCAACCTCTGGAGCACAGAAAAGAGCCAATGGTTGGCAAGGACCAAAATCTCACAAAAGTTGCCCAAACCCTTCCTCCAACAACAAGAAACATCACAAAGACGCTCCAACTCCTCTGCCTTCCTCAATGCCTTCGTAGGCATCAAATTTCTCTCAGAATCCAACTGTCGACCCAAGACACCAGCCTGCGACCTCGGCACAAAATCCTAAAGATTCAGAAGTCATGATTCCAACTCCCGCAATTAAGTCCTTGCACCCACCTCTCGAAAAGGGGGAAAAAATTGACACAATCATGATCACAGCCCTGCTCCTAGGGACTCAGAAGTGTCCTCATGAATCATACAACTTATACAGAAACAAAGAAGCACCCTTGGATTCAACAGCTCAAGATTATGGCACTTCCTCAGACCATCTGGCTTTGGTGGTAAGAGTTTTTTAGCCTATCAGCTCCTCTGGTTGGATTGATGTTCATAAGAAAAAAGGTAGAAAGGATCCTCACTGGCCAACACAATGATCCGACCCTTTCTCCTTATATTGTAATGTTTTCATCTTGCTTTTCTCATGCACTCTATTGGGATCTCTTTTAGCATAGGCTAGTTTCAAGTGATCCCCTGTTCTCTTTCTGGGGGGTCTTCTCCCATCAGAAAATCGATGTATCACTTTGTACTTTTTTCATGGATTGAAAAGAAGGATTCTCCCCCTCTTTTACTTAAAAATATATACATATATAGACTTCCTCTTCTAAGTTTCTATTGGGAAATGTTGACTTGACATCCATCTGGTATACTTTCAATTTTTTGTAGCTGGAAAAGGCTAAGAACATCCTAATTGCCTCTAATCTGGCCACAGGTGCAAAGGTTTCTTCAAATTCTACCCCTTCAACCTGAGCATAACCTTTACATACCAATCTTTCTTTGTTCCTGATTACTTGCCCATTCTCATTCACTTTGTTTTTATACACCCATTTAGTTCCAATGACATTCTTATTTTTTTGTCCTAGAACCAGTTCCTAAGTTTGATTTTTTTCAATCTAGTCCAATTCTTCATTCATAGCATTGACCCAATTCTCATGTTTTCATGCCTCTTTAATTGAGCTAGGCTCAATATGTGACAAAAGTGTTATTTCTGTCTAATACAACAATTGTCTTCTTGGCTGCACTCCATTGCTTTTATTTCCAACAATCAATTCTTCGGGATGATTCTTTTGATTTATTCTTGAGGGTGTCTTTGTGTCTATTCTTGGGGATTATTCTCTTATCTCTTCTTCTCGAATATCTTCCTCATCTTCACTAGTATCCATATCATCATCTTGTATATATTCCTTTTCTTCTTTATTCTCTTCTACTTCGTCTGCTTGTGTACCAACTGATTGATCATCATATTCATCTTCATTGTCAAGTATGGTCTCTTGATTTCTAATCCTTATTGTTTTTAAATCATCCACCTTGACATCTACACTCTCAACAATCTCATGTAATCTAAGATTGTAGCATCTGTATGCTTTCTTGGTAGAATCATATCCAAGAAAGATTCCTTCATCAATTCTAGCATCAAATTTTCCGAGATTCTCATCAAGCCTTTTGATGTAACACTTACTTCCAAATACCTTGAAGTATTTTACCGAAGGAGCTCTCCCAAACCATAGTTCATAAGGATTTTTATTACTATTAATACTGAGCTGATCTCTGTTCAATATGTATGTTGTTGTGCTTACAACTTCCCTCCAATATCCATCAGATAATTTTTCTTCATTCAACATAGTCCTTGTAGCCTCCTGGATTGTTCTATTCCTTCTCTCATCAATCCCATTTTGTTGAGGTGTTCTAGCATCAAAGAATTGTCTTTTTATTCCTTTTTATTCCATGGGTTTCACAGAAGAGATCAAAATATTTTGAGGTGAGCTCACCACCATTGTCTGATCTAAGACATTTGATTTTTGTCTCTTTTTCATTTTCAACAAGGGTCTTAAAAGCTTTGAATTTGTAAAGTTCTTCTGATTTTTTCTTGAGAAAACATACCCAACCCATTCTAGTAAAATCATCAATGAACAGCATAAAGTAGGACTCTCATTGCAAACTCTTGGTCCTTTTAGGTCCACGGAGGTTGGTGTGAACAAGCTCTAAAGGTTTTGAGGTTGAGTAATCTTTTGTTTTGAACCTTATTCTAGTTTTCTTCCCTAGTTGACAGTGTCTACACATAGGATTTGAGGGCTTTGTGATCTTTGGCAAGTTTCTTACTACCCCAAGATTGATGACTTTCACTAAATTTTCAAAGTTAATGTGCCCCAACCTTCTATGACATAGCCAAATTTCATCTACTAAATTTATATGACACTCCTCATTCAATTTTGTATTTAGTATATATACATTCTCGAGAGTTCTAGGAGCAGTACCAACCAATTTTCCTGATTCCTCTCTCCTAATCTCACATTTATGGGAATCAAAGATGCAAATGTGCCCTTGATAACAGGTTTGGATGACACTTAATAGGCTATGTTTCAGTTTTTCAACAAGCAACACATCCTTGGCTTTGTCTTTTCCCAAACTCACGATGCCTTTCCCAAGTATGTTACCTGAAGCATTGTCGCCAAATGTAACTTACCCTTTTGTTTCTTTAAGTTCAAAAACTTGTCCTTGTTTCCTGTCATATGTTTTGAGCACCCACTGTCAACATACCATAGATCTTCTTTATCTTGGGATTTCAGGGAAAAAATACATTCCTCTTTTGATGTTTTTTCTTTCCAAAGCTTATTTTGCTCTCTAATGAACTTTTGTTTTTTTGAGACTTCCATTAATCTGCAACTACTGGATTTATGTCCATAATTATGACGTATGAAGCATTCTAGGTTCCCTTCTTGTAGAGGTGCAAAGGAGTTATAATTTATTCTTTTAACTTGATTTATTGTTTGGTTATCTTAAAGGTTATAGTTCTTAACCCTCAAGTTTTTCCTTCCATGTTCTCTACAATCCATATCTTTGTGTTCGAAATTAGAGCATGCAAAGCAATAACCAAAGAAAATGTGAGGATACCTATTTTGATAAACCTTCTCTGGTGTTGTCTTATATTCCTTCTTGATAGGTGGAAGTATTCCTTTGGAGTTATGATCATTGCTTGTCTTTTCTTCATCTTTCTTCTTGAATGTACTGAGGAGAGCAGTTGCATGATATTTTGAGTTAAATTGGTTTTCTTCTTGAGAATAACCTACTCCATTTTTGTTACTTGAATCCCTTTGTGTGGTAATAATCTTATCTAATATTTTAGAGCTATTTTCATATCTTGTTTGAATGAGTTTTGCATCAAGTTATTTTCTTAGATGAACTAATTATTCCTACATTCTATCACAAGTTATTTGTCTATCTTTAAGAGACTTTTCCAGACTTTCTTCCATCCTATTTTCTTCTAGGATTTGGTTTTTCAGGGTGCTCATGAGTTTCTCCATCTCTTTTTCTTTCTGTTCATGTTTTTCCTTTTGTTCAACTACAAAACTTTTCAACTATCTATATCTATTTTTGTATCTTCTTAATTCATCCAAGGCACTGACAAGTTCTTCTTCCATATTAACCTCTGCTTCATCTTCTGACTCTTCCTCATGCTCAATTTCTTCTATCTCATTAGGCTCTTCA
>SNQJ01S0034359.1:84350-111824 GCA_010110895.2 Picea sitchensis | reverse complement strand
TTTATCTGGTGGACGTAGCCCACACTGGGTGAACCACGTAAATCTGTGTCTCTCTTATATTGTGTGTCTTCTGTGTTTTGTTTCTGCATTTGTTTTATTTTATTGCTCTGCGGTCCTGTTTTTCTAACAAGTTTATCTAGATTTTCTCGATATTCAAGAGTGGACACTTTAGTATTATACAACATAAGAAGTTTTCTTAGTATATTTTCAACTAACTCATTGTCTGACACTTCTACTCCCAAACCTCTGATTGCATTAACAATATTATCAACTCTTTCGAAGTACTCTGAAATATTTTCTTCATCCTTCATTTTTAGACCTTCATATTGTACTTTGAGAGTCTGAAGTTTGGCCCTCTTTACCTTGGAATCTCCGGCATATATAGTTTCCAATTTATCCCAGAATTGTTTTGTAGTTTTACAGTTTAGTACTTTAGTAAGGATCTTCTTACTTAGTCGAGCTTGTAGTGTGTTTAAATCCTTTGCATGTTCCCAAAATTTCATCTTGTATTTTGCTTCTGTGGGAGTGAATTTTGGAACATCATATCCTTTTTCAACTAATGTCCATACTTCCATCCCAATGGAGATCAGATAGATTTTCATTCTAACACTATAGAAAACATAGTCTTCACCATCAAATAGGGGGACTTTTGATGACATCTTCAACTATTGATCCATCCCGATGTATATTTCTCTTCAAGTGATTTAAACCTTTAGTGAAGAGACCTCCTCTGATAACAATTGAAGGACCAGATCCTTACACTGAGAGGTGGGGGGCTGAATCAGTGACAAAATAATTTTATCAATTTTTTCTTTTGTTAATGCAATCAATATTTTAACACAATATTTATTTTGGAACCCAATTGGAAAAACCACAAACACTTTTCTATTAACTGCAAAATTATATTTTACAAGTTACATAGAAGGAAGATGTTCTTCATTTTTAGATCAACAACCACTGATCAGGATGCACCCACACCCTTGTTCACCAGCTCCAACTGGTAGGAGGTTACAACCCCCTATTTAGTCAGCTACAACTAACAAGGAAGCACCTACTCCCCTGTAGCCTCCAACATGCCCTTGCACCACCCAACCACCCTTAATTTCATCAATCTAGAAATAGGATATGCAGTCCAATAATGGTCTTCTATATTAAACATTGGATTGCATAACTATTTCTTTGTCTCCTTCTATTCTTGATATTCAATAAGACATTGACATACACGCTTTCTAATTCACATCTCAACATATTTATAAGCCTTTAAAGTTTCAACACAACTCTTCATAAACAACATGTTTGTTCATTTAATATTACATACCCCTTGTTTTAAGTAACACAACCATTAACATGACTTTTCATAACCACACATCATTTTAACAACCATTTGACCTATTTTTCATAAATCGATCGCAAGTATGGTTTGATTTCTTTTTAACTTGATTCCATATCTCTGCAAATATTGCAGAAACCGAGTTCTGCAGAGGCAATTCCTTCAACCCATTTACATGTGACCACAGGCGCAGAACCACAATCTTATTAATTTAAGAATTGTCTCTTCTTTCTCCCTTTTCCTTTTAGCCCCCATATGTCCAGTGTTGGGACCGTGTTCTTCACTACTTCGTCCTTCAGGACATTAGTCCTTTGCAACCTTTCAAATCTCCTGAATCAGATTAAACCAGAACAAATCAGATGGTCAACATTCATTCTTCCGTTAGTAGGTAAATCCTAGCTTATCCATAGGTTTCGAACAAATCGACGATCATGAATTAATATACAGGTGAGTGAATGGTTCACGTTTATTTCAGGAGTTTGAGGCTTCAAGAGTTCGGATAATAATTGATCCAATTTCCTCCCGAGTGATCACCTGCCAAATAAGTCATAAAGTGGTGGAGACCTTTTGCTGTCGGTTGACGCTTCCACTTATGCTATCCTTCCACTGTACTATATCAACAATCGAGAATGCTCCTGAAGTGTTCTTCAGATCGAACAAATGATGTCCACTTTGGGACTTCGATCTTCGAGACTTTGGGTGTTTGCTGGTGGTGAAACTGTCAAAGTGAAAACTCCTGGAGTGACGTAACTTGCTGATATCACTTGTTGACATGGAACTGACTGAGTGGTTGCCACGTTTCACTTATATTCATGGCTTACGTATGCCTAAAGTACCTATGAGACCTTGACACCTGTCATCATTTGATTATGCCATGTGTCCTTGCCGACGTAGCCCTCTTCATGTGGCACATGTTCTTCTCCTTGATCTAACAGTTAGGATACTTCCCGAAGTGTTCCTCTGAATGACGAATCATGCCCACTTTGGGACTTAGGCCTTTGGGACTTTGGGTAATTCAATTTATCCACTTCCCAATTCTCCCGAAGTGAGATTCCCCAAAGTGTAAACCTCGAGTAACTTGACTTCATCCAATGGTCATTCTTTAACCTGAAAAGGCTTAACATGATCCAACGATTGTCGAGAATTTGATTATTCGGGATCTCAAGCCTTTGGCCTTACTTATCCTATCCTTTTACTTTCCTCGATACGACGATCATGATATCTCCCGAAGTGTTTCCTCAGATTAGACAACTTGCATCTATTTCGAGACATTTGTGGCTTACTCTGTCCTTCCACTAAACATGATCTGACGGTCCTGATATCTCCCGAAGTGTTCTTCATATCGGAAGGTCCTCATTTACTTTGGGACTTCGGGGCTCCAGTATTCATCTTTTATTATCTTGTCCTTCCACTTAACTTGATCCAATGGTCGATGTGGATTGTGGAACCATAACTTGTGTGTGGTTTAGTTCATCACCCAAACTTCGCAATTAAAGTTGTGCAATTGTTGGTGGATCAACCAGAGTCGTCGATATTTGAATTGATGAGATATGATGGTCTAGACTAATTGTGGGATTGGCAATAATGTGTAGTTTAATTCTCCCTTTGTTCTCTGAAATCAATCCCTGCCCGTGATCTGGCGCTTGTGTATCCAACGGTCACGACTTAATCTGATCGTTTGGTGGATCAACCATAGTCATCAATCTTTGAATCGATGAGATCTTACGATCTAGACTAATTGAGGGATTGGAAATAGCTTGTACTTTAATTCTCCCTTCGCACTCCACAATCAATCCCTGCCCTTGATCTAGCGCTTGCGTATCCAACAATCCTAGATTTTCCTATGAGGATTTCGATCCCGATCACATTTCAGCACTGTGCTTTCCCTTATGAGCTTCATATGCATCATCAACTATTGACATCAATGACAATATGTCCAACAAGTGGGTCGGTGGGTATGGTGGAGAGGCAATATGATGTCCCGTGGAGCATAGTGAAATTTTACAAAATTTAGTGAGTATGAGGAGTCGTAGTTATATACAAGTGATTCCAAAAAATTCCTCTGACCCACAGTGAAGCGTTTTGGAAAAATTCTAAGTATAGGTGCAAAATGAAGGCGAAAGAATGTGAGGGTTTATTTTGAGGTCGTGGAACTTTGGACTAATAAAAAGATGTGTTGTGAACCTACGAAAATTATGAAAATTTACAAGTATAGAAAATGAATTTACAAGAGAGAATTAACAAAAGGCTTGACACATTTTAAGATCAACAATAATTTATAGTTATGTTTAAAAAATATTTTTCAATTGTAAATTATATAAATAATAAATGAAAATATAAAAAATATATTCTACACTAACCTTGTCTGAGAAACTATCATGTATATCTAAGCTTTTATCAACCCATAACAAATATTCCCATAATGAGAGAAATGACACAGATAAATTAGATTGCAACCATAATTGCTAGCCTATCCAAATGTCATGCCTAGTCTAAAATTGGAAAGTTTTGAAGGCCCTACATCTAGTGGTATAAAATTATCTGAGGATAGCTCAATATTATAGTATATTTGGATAAATAGTCTATATTGAAGTAAAATATGTGTTAGGAATGATATCCTGGTACTGGTCTCATGAATTATGTCTTTGAGCTAAGATGGTCATAGGAGGGTTAGGCATATGCCTAGGAGTGGATATCCCTCTCAGTGGGTTGTTCCTTTCCTTTGCTCGATTGTGAGTAGAGAGAATACCAACCCCATGGAAATCTTTAGAGTCAAAGTAACTGACATGGAAGCCCATAAAAAACTTGGCCCATAATTTACAAATAAAATACATTGAAACAACCCTATTATTGAAAGGGTTTTTATCACATACCAGTAAACACCTATCCATCAAGTGGCCTTTCAAAGGATGGAATATGCACCATTCCATGCAAAGACACCACTTTATTATATAAGGAGGTCGGTTGGTTCTAAGGTCAATAAACAATTGAACAATCATCTCTTTGGTTATATGCATTTTTTTTACCTCTTCCTTAATAATATCGTTTGAGTAGTACTCTTTAATCCTATCCCTATATTTGAATATATCAAATAATTGGTCATGAAAATGGCCAATGGAAGCAACAATACTATTAGGCAAAGTGACTAATAAAAGATGAAATATCTCTTTAGTGTTCCTAAATTCATGAATTGGATTTTTAAGTTCATCTAAACATTAATTATTTTTTATGTATAGGTCTTGTGGGGGGCTAGGGTTTCGGTTTTGGATCAAGGTTTTGCACCATAGTGGCATAATAAAAGTTACATTTAAACAATAAAACATATTTTTAAAATTTATGTAAATCTATATAATTTGATAAAAAAATGGATTTCAAAAAAAAACTGCCTAGAAATAAGATCTCCTATATGATTCCAACTTCCCTCCTACTTTTTGTCACTAATATTAGGTCTAATTGGCAATAACACT
This sequence comes from Picea sitchensis, assembly GCA_010110895.2. Taxonomy (NCBI): domain Eukaryota; kingdom Viridiplantae; phylum Streptophyta; class Pinopsida; order Pinales; family Pinaceae; genus Picea; species Picea sitchensis. Next base: position 107,027 of record SNQJ01S0034359.1, on the reverse strand, counting down.
CTCAAGGTTGGTGAAAATAAATAGAAGGAAAGTATCATGGGATTAGGAGAAAATGGATAAAAGGGTCATGCTATTTTTTTTAATTTATACACAATGAAACATGCATGTGTTTTTCACTTGTATGTGTTGTTTTCATTTGAAAATTTGACAATGAACCAAGTTTCCATGGGGCAATTTCCTACATGGAGCTTTAGTAAAGGTTGAAGCTATTTAAGCAAGATTTTTTGCATGTGCCTAGAGCTCACACGTGTTCTTGTAATTCACAACTAGTGCTCATTCTAGTTGCACTAAAACAAGGAAACAACTTTGTGCGCCCACACTAAGTTTTGTAAATTTTTCATGAGAGGTTATTTATACTTGAGAAGGTGTAGATGGATATAGAGAATAAGAACAAGACATGAGAAGAGAAAGAAAAATAAAAATAAATTATTCTAAATGTGGTTGCAAAGAGCATTGATTGTGAAAGTGGGGTGCATGTAGTTGAGGAAACTAATAAGCAAANAAATAAATAGAAGGAAAGTATCATGGGATTAGGAGAAAATGGATAAAAGGGTCATGCTATTTTTTTTAATTTATACACAATGAAACATGCATGTGTTTTTCACTTGTATGTGTTGTTTTCATTTGAAAATTTGACAATGAACCAAGTTTCCATGGGGCAATTTCCTACATGGAGCTTTAGTAAAGGTTGAAGCTATTTAAGCAAGATTTTTTGCATGTGCCTAGAGCTCACACGTGTTCTTGTAATTCACAACTAGTGCTCATTCTAGTTGCACTAAAACAAGGAAACAACTTTGTGCGCCCACACTAAGTTTTGTAAATTTTTCATGAGAGGTTATTTATACTTGAGAAGGTGTAGATGGATATAGAGAATAAGAACAAGACATGAGAAGAGAAAGAAAAATAAAAATAAATTATTCTAAATGTGGTTGCAAAGAGCATTGATTGTGAAAGTGGGGTGCATGTAGTTGAGGAAACTAATAAGCAAACTGTGCGCAAAGCGCATGTCATGGATAGCATGAAAAGGGAGAGTACACAAAAAATATTTCTAGTAGAAGAATGCAAGGAAAATATTGAGGGAAAGGATATTTTGCAACAAACTCAAGAGTAGAAACAAACTTGCAAATGAGAAATATTGTAGTAGTGAGTGGTGTTGCAATAGAAGACGATGTTGTAGAAGAGAATCATTCTTGCAATAGTGGAGTTTCAAGGAGATGTTGTTATTGCATATGTGTAAGTGGAATAGAGGCATATGATAATGTTTGATTTCCATAATGTTGTGTGTGGTGACATTTCTGTCAGTGAAGCATAATGTCTAACAAAAAATAAAGTGGAACATACTAGAGAAAAGATGAATCACTTGTAGCAAGTAGAGATAATACACAAGAGTAAAGACGCAATGGAGGAGTAGATGCAATAAAAAGAAAGTACAATGAGGATACTCTCAGGAAGAGAGGAATGGTTTAGTTTTTTGAAATAGTGATAATGATGAAGCAGGAGGAAGATGGGAAGGTAAGAAGTACCATTGAGAGGAAGCAATTTGAGACAATAAGGCCCACTAGGTAATATTTTCAACATTTCCCAAAGGTGGATAAATCATAACAAATGATAAGGACATGATGGAAATGGGTAATTAAAGTGAACCAAATAAATAAGATGGTAAAGTTGAGCACAAATCTAAGGAGTTTCTTATATTTTCAATTGGATGGTGTGGATTACAAAGTGGAAGAAGAAGGATGCAAAGCAGAAAATAAGAAAGGATGAGTGATTACGAAGGAAGAAGAAAACAATGAAAAGACAAAGATATTCAATAGTTGTTGTTTTATCAATGACTTTATGGGAAAGAAGCTCATTTTTTTTTCCATCCAATGACATTAGTAATCATTTCTTTAGTAATGACCTTGTGAGCAAGATACCCATATTTTTCAACTACGAAGGTCTGATGCAAGGACATCCCTGTTAGTGTAGATATCTACCACAATTTCTTACATTTTCTTAGTTTTAATTCTATTTTGTGATTAAAAAAAATGTAATGTAGTGATTTTTTTTGCCAAGCATTGAATTTAAAACATTGTTTTTGGAATTTGAACAATTAGAATGGTTGTAGGTCCAAAATCCAAAAAACCATGATTTATGAACGAGCAAAGGGTTTTGGCTCTACTTTGATTGATTTCATTTATTGTTGATAATTGTGAATTCTATAGATTTATACATAAATTTTTTAAGTTTTTTGAATTAAACAGATTAAAAAACTCATCAATTCAATAAAAAGGCTACACAACTATGTGATTATTTTTTCTAATTAATGATTTATTATTATGGTATATTTATGATGGTTTTCAATTTACTTGCTAACTGTAGTAATTATCTATATAAATGTAGTAATTATCTATATAAATGGATCCATGTATGTGAAAAAGAAATGTTTTTAACTTTTATAAAGAGCATTAATTAATATTCTCTTACCAACTTGAAATAAATGGATCACATTTTGAGAAAGAGCTTCATTGAATAAAGATATAACAGCTCACTTCGAAAGAAAAAAGAAACTTTATCAAGCTGACACAAATAAATTTAAAGAAATTTTTCATCTTGCTTGTGGAGTGGGGCAAGAAAAGCGCTCTCTATGGCATGCGTTGTGCGGCTCTCTCTTGTTGATATTTTCTTGCCCGGAAGCGGAGTGGGAGAGACGGTAGTTCGTTGTAACATTAACAGATGTCTATTTGGTTGTTCGAAAGTTTAGCAATCGACATCCAAATGGAAATCATTGCTAAAAGATTTCATTTGAATTGCTAAAAAGGTAGGTTAAATAATAATATAAATATATTATTTTATTAAGGGAAACATATAATATGATTTTGATGTTGATATATAATATGGTTTTTATGCTTTAATTATTGTATTATTATTAGGCTACTTGTTTGTGGGACAAAGGATTGTTCAACAATTTTATTGCTAAAGTCTATGAAGGTATACATACCCTACCCACTTATGGATTTGAACACGTGACTTTCAAGAAGGAAATAGATGTTCTTAACCATTAAGTACACTCATGTTATATTAAATGCATCTATTAAACCAATATAAATAATATACAAAAATACAATCTATATATTGATGGAAGGCTAATTTTTTTTTTAAATCTTGCAAGGCTTTGATAAAAACCACTTAAATGCCCAAATGAACGACTCGTTCAACAAATAAAGGAGGGGAAATGACCAAGTGCGAAAACATTGAAATCTATAAGTTTATAACGAGACTCATAGCTTACTTAAGGTAGGGATAAATCTGTAACTGGAGTAACGAATGAGCCTCATATAAGATTGGGATAATGACCCTTATAGATAGTAGTAAGATTGTTGAACATTTATCATAGGATAGACCCAAATTATGATGAGCTATAAGACAAATTTTACTTTTTGTAGTCATTAAATGAAAATGCAATTTTTTTATGGAGATTTTTCATTGCAATAAACTTATAATAGAACAAGGCTACATGGAAGCATATACCTACCGTTATGCAGGAATTCAAAATAGTTGAATGGAAAAGGATGAACGACAATGCATAGCGGCAGGTTTATGGAATAAAACCAAAATTTGGTTAGCTTTGAAAGAATATTTGATGCAGTGGAAGAACATTGGTCGTGGAACTGCCAAGGGTATGTCATGAGTAAGTCCTTTGGATAGAAAAACATCGAAAAATGAGCAAAATGCTTGAGATTTGGCCCCTCCTACAATACCATATTTAAAATAAATTATTATTACTCTTTCACTGCCATCCCTAACTATAACTCTGAAGATGAAATTCTCGTTGCACCAATGACACAAAACTGGTTTCATCGTCAAGAACTCAACATGGAGTAGAAAACACTTTAACTGACACCGGGACGCGATCTATGGAGTGAGCTTGGTCTTGTATCATTGTTGGTGCGGAAGCTCAACAAAAAAGAAACATAACAATAGGGACAGTCATGGCAGAGGTCCTGTCATGCTTGACAGAAAACTAAAAATATTTCCCATATGACTCTATCACCTCTACAGATTTGGTAGATTTATAGGAGGTCTTCGTCGTACACGAACTTTCGTTGCAATGATAGTGGCCATCAAACCTAACTAAAACATTTAATGATATTAAATAGAACTTCACAAGTCGTTGCCACTCTGTAATAAGAGGTTCAATTGATTTATGAATAGAAATAAAGAAAATAATTTAAATATTTATAAAATATACGAAAATGCAAGAGTATAATGTTGAAATTTAGAAAAGCTTATAAAATGTATAGTCAACTATTCGATTAATATTCAGTTATATACCTGGCGCAACAGGTATAATAGCACATTCATGGTGGGATGCATATGCTAAATGCAAAGAAAAATGACTATTGAAATTCTTGATAACTCTACCAAACAACACCATAAACCATTCTTCATTCTACCTTGAAACGATCCAACACACTCTTTCCCTTTAATCCATGGCTCCAGAAATCATAAGAGAGAAATTTGCTCAGTCTCTTCTACATGTTTGGTACCGCTAATGTAAAAGTACCTCCGAGCTACAAAATATAACACATCAAAAATTTTCCAGGGATGCATTGTAGCAATTGGGCTGGAAAATATGGGTGGGGGCATCAAAGCGCTCTATAATTTTTTGATTCTTTCTTTTAAGCTAGAATTTTCATTTTCAATTTTTCCAACCAAAATTTTCAAGGCTTCATCCATAACTTCCTGAATATATACAATTTTAGATGATGAAACTCCATTAAGGTCGAGTTATGAGTTTGATTTTTCTTGAAATTTTTTATTTTTTGAATGGACCTTTTCAAATACTAATTTCTTTGATCCTTTGTTGAAAAGGGAACTGTGCAAAGTGAGGGACTCTTCCTAAAATAAAATTGGTTCCTGTGTAGCCAATTCTATTGCAACTTCTCTACTTTCCTGAATTCTTTGTTCCTCATCAGGAAATTTTATGTCCTCAATCTTCACGTCCAAGTCCATGTATTCAAGAAAAAAATCTTCTTTAGGTATGACCTCACTTCCTCCTTCCTTATTTGTTTGTATTTTCCTTTTACTAGTCATTGGGACGTTTTGGGGTCTTTACGGAATTTCATTAGCATGGTTTTGATCTCCTCCATCATTGGAATTGTCTATTGAATATTTCTAATGTTCCTGAGTTGTAGACTAAGATTTTTGTTTTTGTAGGCCACTTTCCTGAGAAGTTTTAGGATACCTAGTACTTATCTCATTCACAACTCTTCCTCGTTGTCTATGCTGATCAGTGGTGCTAATAACAATTTTAATACCCCATTATCTCTTTTAAATAAAAAAAATCTTGAAGTTTTTGGCTATAATCTTCTTCTTCTCTAAATAGGAAAGTATTAGAAAACCAGACACTATAACCCATAGATGCCATAATTTTCATAAAGACCTGGTGAGGGTCGAACCCTTTGATTTCATATGCTAACTTTAAATTTAATTGATAAAATTTAATTGAAAATTCATCAATATTTTCAGTATTTCTCAGCATTATCTCTCCAATCTTCCATGGCAGAGGAATACATTTATTTTTCCTCTTTTGATGAAATAAATGGACCAAGAATATATACTGCCTACACAAATCCACAATAAACATCTTGTCGAACACATAAAACGAGAGCTATGAAGGTTTTTCATGGGAGCAATAAATTATGATAATATTGAAATTCTCCATAGCTTCAAAGCTACCTCTTTTATCCAGTAATTCCACTGGTTCTAAAGATAGTCTTAATGTTTTTGGTCTGAAAATAAGTTTATTGAAAGAAGAAATGAAAGAATTGTGTACGTCATAAAAATGATACATATCCTTTTGCTTCCAGAAGGTGGAATACCACATCTATGTGGGGTCGATTTTAGAATTAACTTGTTTAGATAAATGAAAACCTTTCAAAACATGATAGTAAGTAATTGCAAAGATTAGATAAGAGGACATGTATAATTTCTTGTTCTTCTTGAAATTGACCAACTAAAAAGATAGTTCTCCGGAGATAATTCTCACCCAATAAAAAATTGCATTCTCATGAATTGCAAAATGCAAGATACACAAAGTCAATAGAACGATAGTAGCCATAAACTCTTTTCTGACTACTAAGGAAAATAACCATACCATTTCTTGGTAAGTATTTTTAAACAAAATAACCTGGATACTTGAAAAGTCTTCTGGTATCGCTGTTGGGTCTTGAATATATTAACGAAGAAGGTCCAATCCACCATTTCTTGCTTTTAGGAATTCCTTGGCTTCATCCCCTTTAAAAATCATTGTTGGCTTTGGAAGTCTGAGAATTCTCTTGAAGATTGAGGGTGCCAAAGAAATAGGGGACTCTCCTTGCAGTTGAATTATTTTCTATTTTTTTTTTATCAAATTTGTCGATGCACCATGAAATTAACTCCTTAAAATCATAAACTTCAAGGACACAACCTTCCAGAGCAATTCTTGAAATCCAAATATCATTCAAAGTCCTCTTTATAAAATGTAATGACGAGTAATACTTGTATTCCCTTGACCACTGAAACCTTTGGTCTTCCATTCCAAATGAGTTGATGGTATCTCCGCAAAAAATTTCCTTCCTTTTGGTTGTCATTCTTAATGAAGTTGGCTAATTAATGTACAATTTTTTTAGATCGTTACTACCAAATAAAATAATTTTAGCAAAATATGCTTTGGAATCCTATTTCAAAGGATCATTAATACAACTTAAATTTTGAATTAATGAAGGAATTTCTCAATAAAATCATCATTAATAACGACCTTTTAACAATTAACCCGTTTGATGTTTCTGTGGATTTGGATTAAATATACATTGGGGAGAGTGACAAGATAGGACCTGGATTATCATGGGGCGGTGGAGAATGAAATGACAAGATATGATAATGGAGGGGAAGCAGAATCGGGTGCATGTTGAGAAATACTGAAATGAGTGTGAAACCACAGACTTGAGGTGAATTGTTTAAAAAATTCTACTAAGTATGGGGAATCGGTTGGACAGAGAGGATATGGGATATGTGTGAAAGAACTATGAAACTAACACAACCCAAGGTGAAGTTTTAAAATTTGACAAGTGTTGAGACATCACAAAGGTAATGAAGTATGGTGGATCGATGGGTATGGTGGAGAGGCAATATAATGTCCTGTGGAGCACAATGAAATTTTATAAAATTTACTAAGTATGAAGAATCCATCGGACGAAGGAGTCACAATTATATACAAGTGATTCCGACAAATTCCTTAGACCCATGGTGAAGTATTTTGGAAAAATTCTAAGTATAGGTGCAAAATGAGGGTGACAGAATGTGAGGGTGTATTTTGAGGTCATCGAAATTTGGACTAATAAAAATATATGTTATGAACCTACAGAAATTGTGAAAATTTACAAATATGGAAAAGGAGAGGATTAACAAAAGGCTTGACACATTTTAGGATCAACAATACTTTAGAGTTATGTTTACAAAATATTTGTCAATTGTAAATTATATAAATAATAAATGAAAATATAAAAAATATTGTTTACGCTAACCTTGTCCAAGAAACGATAATGTAGATATAAGATTTTATCAACCCATAACAAATATTCCCATAATGAGAGCAATGACACAAATCAATTGGATTGGAACCATAATTGCTAGCCTATCCAGATGTCATGTTTAGTCTACAATTGGAAAGTTTTAAAGGCCCTAAATCTAGTGATATAAAATTGTCTTAGGATGGTTCAATATTATAGAATATATCCATAAATATGCTATGTTGAAGTAAACTATGTGTTAGGAATGATATCATAGTATTGGTATCATGAATTATGTCTCCATGCTAAGATGGTTTTAGGAGGGTTAGGCATATTCCTAGGAGTGGATATCCCTCTCAATGGGTTTTTCCTTTCTTTTTCTCGATCGTGAGTAGAGAGAAGACCAACCCCATGGAACTCATCAATGTCAAAATAACTGACATGGAAACCCATAATTTACAAATAAAATACATTGAAACAACCCTATTATTGAAAAGAGTTTTATCACATACCATTAACCACCTATCTATAAAGTGGCCTTTCAAAGGATGGAATATGCACTAGTCCATGCAAAGACACCTCTTTCTTAGATAAGGAGGTCGATTGGTTCTAAGGTCAATATAGAATTCAACAATCATCTCTTTGGTTATATCAAATTATTTTACCTCTTCCTTAGTAATATAATTTGAGTAGTACACCCAAAGGGGTTGGATCCAATGGTGAAAAAAGAGGATTTTTCATCATTGGGCAAGGTCCAATTCATGTGAGGGCCTAACCTAGAGCCATGGGGGCACCTTTAGGTAGCGATCGAACATGTGGTTGCACCCAGAGATATTATATTAAAATAATATCGTGACCCATGCACACATCAGTGGATCAAATCCCACCCATATGTCCTCCAATTTTGAAATCCCAAAGGGGTCGGATCCAATGGTGGAAAGTGAGGCATTTTTCACCATTAGGAAAGGTTCAATTCTTGTGAGTGCCTAATCTGGGGCCATGGGGCACCTTGAGGTAGTGGTTGAACGTGTGGTTGCACCCAGAGATATTATATTGAATAATAGCGTGATCTGTGCACACATAAGTGGATCAAAGCCCACCCCCATGTCCTCCAATTGAAGAATAGTCGATGATGGAATGTACTGTTAAGGCACTCCATTATGTGAAGTCACCGGTTTGAAACCCTCGATTTACCATGTGTGTTGTGTGAGGGGCGGGTTGGAATGAATGGGGTTATAGTGGTAGCATTCAAATAACATGACCAAGTGTCACGTGAGTATGTGCCTGACTAGTTGTCGATTTCCCCAGTTAAAAAAAAATATCGTTTGAGTAGTACTCTTTAATACTATCCCTATATTTGAATATATCACATAATTGGCCATGAGAAAGGCCAATGAAAGCAACAATACTATTAGGAAAAGGCACCAATAAAAGATGAAATGGCTCTTTAGTGTTTCTAAGTTCATGAATTGGATTTGTGAGTTCATCTAAACATTAATTAATTTTAATGTATAGGTCTTGTGGGGGGTTAGGGTTTTGGTTTTGGATTAATGTTTTGCACCATACTAGCATAATAAAAGTTCCATTTAAACAATAAAACATATTTTTAAAAATTATGCAAATCTATATAATTTAATAAAAAAATAGATTTCAATTAAAAACCACCTAAAAATGAGATCTCCTATATAATTCCAACCACCCTCCTACTTTTAGTCACTAATAGAAGGAAGAAGAAAACAATGAAAAGACAAATATATTCAATAGTTGTTGTTTTATCAATGACTTATGGGTAAGAAGCTCATTTTTTTCATCCAATGACATTAGTAGTCATAGTTTTATTAATGACCTTGTGAGAAAAATACTCATATTTTTCAACTAAGAAAATCTGATGATGAACATTCCTCATAGTATAGCTATCTACCACAATTTCTTACTTTTACTTAGTTTCGATTCTATTTTGTGATTAAAAATAAAAAGGAAAAAAAATATAATATAGTGATTTTTTTTTGTCAACCATTGAATTTAAAGCATTTATTTGGAATTTGAACAATTACAATGGTTGTAGGGCCCAAATAAAAAAATAAAAAAACATAATTTATAAACGAGCAAAGGGATTTGACTCTACTTTAATTGATTTCGTTTATTCTTGATAATTGTAGATTCTATAGACTTGTACATAAGTTTTGTGAATGTAAAGAGATTAGAAAACTCATCAATAAAAAAAACTACACAACTATGGGACTATTTTTTTAATTAATAATTTATTATTATGATATATTTATGATTTTTTTCAATTTACTTGAAAACTGTAAATTATATATATAAATGAATTAATGTTTGTGAAAAAAAAATGTTTTTAACTTTTATAAAGAGCATTAATTAATATTCACTTACCAACTTGAAATAAATACATCATATTTTGAGAAAGAGCTTCCTTGCATAAAGATATAACACCTCACTTCTAAAGCAAAAAGAATCTTTATCAACTTGACACAAATAAATTTGAAGAGATTTATCATCTTGCTTGTGGAGTGGGGCAAGAAAATCTCTCTCTGTGTCATACGCTGTGCGGCTCTCACTGGTGAGAGTCTCTTGCCCGGAAGTGGAATGGGNGGAAATATTACTAAACTTTATGAAGATATATATATTTTATTTTTTCTGGATTTGAACATGTGACTTTTAAGAAGGAAACACATATTTTTAACTATTAGACACATTCAGATTGTATAAAATGCATCTATTAAACCAATGTAAATAATATACAAAACTAGAATCTACATATATTGATGGAAGGCTAAAAAATTCTAAAAACGTAGCAAGGATTTGATACAAACCACTTTTTTTCCCTAGAAACATTTCACTTTATATTAATAAGGTAATATAAATTGGTCTTTACAAAGAGTTCCCATACAAAAATTCTGCAATACAGTGCCCTTATCAGGATAGTGTAGCTGACATAATCTAGTGTCCAAAACCCATTACATCCTCAACAAAAAAAACCAATCTGCCAAAATGGCTGAGAGGGATAAATAGTGACTAACAAGGCAAAAGAAAGAAAGTCCATAACGATAACAGCTTTATCCCAAACTGAAATAGTAGGCAACTAGTAAAAAATCTAAGATCGCAGAATCTAATAAAGTTCAAGTGATAGAAGAGGACCCTCATGTTCCTCGACGCACTGGAAATAGTAGATTTTTCCAGGATCTTTAAGAAGTGCCTTCTTTGAGAGTCTATTAGCCATTTCATTGTCTTCTCTATAAACATGAGTAAAAGAGATAGAAAGGAAGTGGTCAATTAGTCTCCTTAATCTGAGTTTCCAACAATCTAATGTAACAACTTGGAGGCAACCCTTCTCCTTTAACCAGTCAATGATAACCTTGGAGTCACCCTGAACTTGGATAGATTGGATGGAAAATCGGGAAGCGAGTGTGAGTAGTGCCCAGGCTCCCAACAATTCCGCTCTTGTGTTTGTCCCCTGCCCACAATTGATGAGCCATTTGTAGCTGCATTGTCCATCCAGCTTGATAATGCCTCCTGCACCACTATTCAGGCCCGAAGACTCCGCTGCTCCATCAAACCAACCAGTCGGTCCACTCCAACTGTGGCAGCAATGCCCCTTTTTCCGATAAATATTTCTCGGACACTTTATGATCCTGCAAGGCAACTGTAACTCGATGGACCACTTGTTGAATGGATGAGTGTTGATCTTCAAACAATACTGTATTCCTTTCCTGCCACACAAACCAGTAGATGTATGCTGGAAAAGTTAAATGTATTGCTTTGTGTTTATGCCAGGTATTGAAACAATCCTCAAGATTGGTTCCCAACCAAGTACCCAATGAGTTAAAATGAAGTAATAATCTATTCCAAACCACCATAGTAAACTCACAATCAATGAGCAGATGGTGTGTAGTCTCACGGTTAGTTTTGCAGAGAATACAAATGCCAGGTCTTATGAAACCTCTTCTTTGTAGTACCTCCCAGGTGAGGATTTTGTTTTCAACTACCATCCAAATGAAATTTTTTATTTTTATAGGGCAGGCCCAAGACCAAAGTGACTTTCTCCAGCCATGGATCGTATGAGTCCATTTCTTTTTTTCCACCTCCAAGTAAAAGTTTTTTACCGAGGTAATACCCATCTGGTCTCCACTTGTCCAGATTAAGACATCTGGTGAATCGTGTAAGAGGATGCCTGAGTTGATGAGGCCTAAATTTTTTCCATTCAATCAGTAGGTGCCCCGTTATATTTAACGCCTCTCCAGAGTACCAATTTGTTGATGTTATTCCCACTCGGGTATCCTCAAATGCCTGGTAGAGGTAATGAATCCCTTGGTTATTGATTGCTTGAATAAGTTCCTCCAATAAAATGGTTGACTCCCCCATGTCCAAGATGCGATCATGACCGATCTAAATAGTGTGTCCCGTACCAGGTCTCCACACAATCCAGTGAAGGAGAATATGCACAGATTTTAATAAGTGGACCCAGGACTGTGATCCATTTGTCCGATAGTTGCTAACAATATGAAGCCAATTGTCCATTGAAATGGCTGGAAAGTATTTGGATTTTAATACCCGATGCCAGAGGTCATCATGCATCAAGGCCCTCCAAAGGGTGTTTGCTGCCAAAGGCTCTACCAAAACATGGTATGTTTCTCAGTCCCCATCCCCAAGGGTCTTAGGGCGAGCAATGAGATTCCAGTTGCAAAGGTGGAAGCTTTTTTTTTTCTTGCAGTCAGACCAAAGAAAACCAAATATAAGTTGGCAGATCCTATGAAGGATAGTGGTAGGTATGTTTGATAAGGCCAACCAATACACTGGTTGACTCTCAAGAACTACTTTTATCAAGACTAGGCGGTCCCCGATGGACAACCACCAGTTGCACCAGTGTATAATTCTCTTTTCATATTTTTCCAAAATCCATAACTAGTCCTCAGTTTTGTACCGACCCATCTTCATAAAATATCTAAGATACTTGAATCCCTTCTCCAGATCCTGAATTTGATATTGATAATGTGCTTTAATACCATCAAGTACATGTTGATTGACACCAAACTACAAGAAAGTAGTTTTTTGTGCATTGATATGAAGCCCGTTGCACTATAGAAAAGATGTAAGATTTTGTTAATTTCCCTCCATTCCTCTAAGGAAGCTTTTGTCATGATTAACACATCGTCAACAAATAAAAGATGAATAATTTGAATGTATCTGGAAACCTTGATTCCTGTCAGAATTCCTTCCTCTTGTCTATGCTTAAGTGCCAAACTCAAGCCTTCCATAATCAAAACAAATAATAAAGGCGAGAGTGGGAAACCCTGCATGAGACCCCTTTCACTGTGGAATAAAGTCGATGGCTCGCCATTAATCAAAACTACAAATGTTGTCAAAGTAATACAACCCATGATCCAGTTGGTAGTCGGAAGGCCAAAGCCACTTTGCAATAAAACCAGTTTGAGAAAGTCCCAATTGATAGTGCCATAGGCTCTTTTTAAGTTGATCTTGAGTATAAGTGACTATAGTTTTTTTTCTCTGATGTTGTGAAGACACTCTTGGGCAGTTCCTATCGCATCTATGATTTGTCTTCCTTTTAAGAATCCAAACTTCTCCTCTTAAAGTGTGCATGAAAGGACCGGCCTGAGTCTCGTGGCAATGATTTTGTAGCAGAGATTACATAAAGCGATCGGTCGAATTAATGCAATGAAGGTTGAGTTAAGTGATATGATGATAACACCCTTGAGGCGAGTTTCTTCAATGGCTAGTAGTAAATCATTAGCAACCAGCTCAAAAAAAGAAGTGTAGAACTCCACAGTCCACCCGTCAGGGCCCAAAATTTTTTCTTTGGTCATGACTTTTAGTACCTCAAATATTTCTTCTTTTGTAAGTGCAGATTCTGAGATGTGGATATCTTCTGCCATAAACAAATTAGGATACAGTCTCACTAAATCAACTTGATCAACAATAGTGTTCTATTCCAAAGCTTTGTAAAAGGAGGAAAAGTGGAACTTTGCTTATCTTTTTATGGCTTCCTGACCGAGGAGAATCTATCCCTCGTCATCTTGGATTTCCCACATGTACTTTTTATTGCATATGTGGCTAGCGAAACTATGGAAATACTTTGTGTTTTTATCTCCATATTTTATCCTCGTGGCCCTACTTTTCAGGCGCCATCGTTCTTTTTCCTCAATCAATAATTTATTGCATTCAGTGTCACAGTGTTTTAATCTGATATCCAGGTTAGAATTGTGGCCAATGTTGAGGCTTGAATGTAGTAGACCAGCATACTCTGCTTCTGAATTTTTATAAAGTAAAGTTTCCCTCTGTTTCTTTTCTGAAAGCCAAATTTTCACTTGAGATTTTAACTTGATGAATTTGGAAACGAGTCAGTGTTGCACACCTTCCTCTCTAGTAACCTGAATAGAACACCAAACTGAGTGAACAAGATAACTAAATGACTCATCACCCAAATGAGATGGATTAAATTTGTATGGATATGAAATATTTTTGAGTCCATAGTCCAGTTGGAAAAAAGCAGGTGCATGATCCAAAACAAATGGATAATTTACCCACGATCTGTACCTAACAGTGCTAATCAGAAGTGAAGATAAGACAAAGACTCTGTCCAATCATTTTTAAATGCTTTGGCTCCTGAGTCTTCCATTGTGCCAAGTAGGCACTAGCTCTATCGGTTGGATGTCCACTAACTGATTTTTAGCAAAGAGGTCTGTGAACTATCCTCCCAGAGAATCTATAATTCCATCGACACCCCAAACTTCCTCAATGCTAGTGTTAAAATTAATATCCCCCTCTAGTATGAGTGAATCCAAAGTTATCAAACCTTTAGCTTGAACTCGATCCCAAAAAACTCTTCGATCAAAACACAACCCATACAAATTTATGAGAGAAATCTTTTTATTATCCGGAAGATGTGTACCTGTAAGAATAATTCCACCTACACACAGAAAAGGTTCCAGATCAAAAATAGTGGGATTCCATGCAACTAGAAGTCCTTCCGACTTCCGCACGGAGCAAAGAGAACAAACCATCTAGGAGGGACAAAGAGAGTAAAGAAATTTTCGAGCCTTTTCTTCATCCACCAGGGTTTCTTGAAAAAAGATAATGTCGGGCTTGTTGATGTCTAGGAGTCTACGCAAATAAGGTAGTTTATGGGGCCATCCCACCCCCCTGATGTTAAGGGAAAGGAGGATCATGATTTAGCCCTGGCTAGGGATTTCATGCCTCTAAGCGCCCCTATGTCTGAAGTTGAAGCTATGTGAAGAATAGTAGCTGATGGAGTCTTCCCTACCTTCTTTCGGGCACTTTGGGTTTTAATCGGAGAGATCTCCAATCCCAACCCTCGAGACCAAGCTATATTCTTCTCCTGGAGGGATTCTGAAGCAGGAGAGGGTTTGATGGGATGGAAAATTTGGGCCCCCTGTTGCGCCTCCAAAACCCCAGAAGGTCAGTAGTCGGATGGTGTTATCAGTGTCAAGGCAGATAGGTATCGTAGAGTCAATATTGGTGTTGCGAGCTGATCCCTTCAAAATACCAAGAGGATCGGGAGATAAGTTCCTAAGAACGCTAGTCGAAAGCCCCTGTTGTGCATCTAAATCCTAGTAAGTGGGTAGTAGGTTAGGACTATCTGAATCACTACGAGACGTTCCCGGGGAAGCAACAACTATTGTTGCACCTCTTTTGTTACCTAAATGAGAAAAATAAGGGTGCTTACAAGCCCAGTTGGGTCAGCTAGGAAAGACAGCAGTAGAGGAAAGAGTTAGAAATATAAAGCATAAAAGATAAGCAAAGAATTAAACTAAGAACGATAAAAAGGAATTAAAATATAGTGCATAAGGACATTAAAACAAGAAATAAAAAAGACTCATGCCACCAATGGAAAGGATTGTATTAGTGGAAAGAAAACACCAAAGAGAAAGTGAGACTTTGAGTCCCCTCTTCCTTCAAGGGAGGGCTCTTGGACTCCCAAATATTGAGTTCTTCTTACAAGTGAGGAATTAAACTGAAATGGTGAAGATAATCCAAAGAACATCCAATCTAGAGGTGATATGAATGGCTAACTGAAATGGTGTTAGCATGCTCTTGATGAGGAAAGAGGATCCTCCAAGAGATTATCAGCAGCATAACAATACAAATGAATTTCTTGAAAATGTAGTGCACCCATGGCCTCTTTTTATAGCATAACTTTGAGGCATTATTCAACTATCTTTTAGTGTGAACAAGGGGCCATTTAGGGCACCCTTAGGTCTTTGACCAACCCCCCAGTCGAATTCAGTTGAGATTTGGGTGTCAAATCGACTTGGAAGCTGAACCAGAAGTGGGTCGAGAGCCAACCAAAATCATAAATGCATCGTTCTGAGGTGTGCATGGCTTTTAGCGTCCACAGTCGCGCATCGGGCGCATGCGCACTTTTTCCAGCATTTGCGATTGGCACACATGCGCGTGCTTCTTGTATATCTTTAGTGCGTGTTGATTTTATAACTGGTTGTATAGTTTTGGACCTTTTGGAAATGAATTCTTGGTCATTTTTGGTCCATGGATGAACTAATAGTTGTTTGAAGATGTTGGATTCTTGTAACCATTTGCGGATGAAATTTCAGTGATAACAGATGCCCTTGATGGATGAGGTTAGGAGCATACGTATAGCTGAAATGCATCAATGTTTCTTCTACTGAGAGTGTATTTGTAAGAAAGAGTGATAATGAGAGTATCAAGAGCGACCTGTTGGAGGGAGAGGGAAACCTGTAGGACCCAACCTTTCGCAAGGTGTAAAAATAAATTGTGTACAAATGAAGAGGGCATGTCCCATGATCGTGTTATGTAACTCAAAAATGTGTAATATAGTAATTGAAGTTGTGTGTTGGTGTAGATGACCGCAGCGCCCTAAGGGGCGTGTTGATAATAGCAGAGAAAAATTCTAATGGTGAATAAACTCTGAAAAGAGGCGATGACACTTAGAGGAAGTATTGAGGATTCGCAGGCATGGATGGCCTAACAATGTTCATAGGTCTTCGCCAAATATAAAAACAACTTCACTAGTCACAAAGTAAGACCCACCGCAACATGAGAAAGTGTTGAAGTCAAATGTGGTGGGGGTCAATGACAACAGAGAGCAATGATGGTTCTCTCTGTGTCGTCTGAGACTCCTCATTGTAAAGGTAATGAGAGTCAAGATATTGTCGCCTTGCTGGAAACTGTGTTGATGTCGACAGAAAGGGAGACACGACTTCGAGAAGTGGAAGGCTTCATGAAATCCAGTTGGACAAAATCAGGAACTGATGAGTAACATGGACGAAGTCTACGAGTAGTGAGGCTCAAGACAACCTTTGGTTGGGGAGTGATGTAAAGTGGCAACAACTGTGAAACTGAATCTAGTGTCAAGGGGATAGCTAGATGAGGGTAAATTGTGCTAAAGGCGTGACAAAATGGATAAACATGGAGATCAAAAAGTGTATGGGTTGTAAGATACTCGAGGTTTATGGATAATGTCATTGATGCCAGGAAGTAAAAAATTCCCCAACCAAGGGTGACAAGGGTTTATTTTCTAGGAAAAGGAAGGTCGCTAGAGGCGACAACAGAAGGCTATGAAAATACGGAAAAAGGGTTTGTACAATTACCAAAAGAATAAAAAATAAATTGGGATAACTGTGCAGATACAGAAACGGGTGCCCCAATGTAAGATGGCTTGGCTTGATGATGGCGCAAGTTTCTTTGGAAAACAAGTGGAGGGTTAGGGCCCCATAGGCGGGTTTCTGTATTGGGGAAATGTATGGAGGATAATCTGTAGATGGGCAAATTGGCGGTGGATGAAATGGATGGTTAATGATACTCTGGGGGTGCAGTCAAAATAGAACCATGATAAAGTAACTGGGGAGTCCATTTGGGCAAGTTAGAAAAATGAGGAGAAGGAGTATTTGGTTGGTTCTCGACATTATGTAAGGCTATTGGGACTTCCATCCCTAAAGGGTGAAAACAACATGAGTGTCGAAATCCCTAGGGGAACTATGAATGGGACAACTCATGTGGGGGAGAGTGCTACCGGGTGACAGTACCAAAATGCAGTGGAGGTGACAGTACTATAGAGCCAGATATAGGGATCCTAGAGGAAAATATTGGAGGGTGTGACTGGGAGATGCATTTTGATATTCAGAGGGAATGACTACATTCTAGTGTCAATAATATACCTAAAAGGATACTGCTGAGGTGTAATGATCAGGTACATGTACACATGAAAATCAAATACCCGACGTGAACAATATCTGAAGAGAAAGATCATATAGCAGTTATTTAATAAGGTAAGCATGTGTACCTGAGCGAAATATGAGAAAAATGTCCCTCGGGGGTTGAGGATGGAAAGTGGCCCAGGGAATGGAATGGTGTCGGTGATGGCGTTCTGACCCCGTGGCTGGAGAAGGATCGAAAAACGGACACCCAAAGCTCCTGGAATTGAGTTTGGAAGTTTGGAAAAATGGACTATATATAGCTATAGGGCCCGCAATGCCACCTCATTTGTACTTACTTAGTGAGTGGACAGGTGATTTGAGAGGATATTTGGAGATTATGGGCAATTGAGGTAGCCATTCTAGGATCTGCTAGTGTCAGGTTAGTCGTCGTATCCTCCTGCATAGGACTTAGGGTTTTGTTTTTTGGGCATGGTTGTACGAGAGTCGTATAGGGGTTTTTAGTGAGTGTGGGCCCCTCAGTGCGCAGGCGATCAAAGGATTCCCGTGCATGTGTGCGCAGCTGTATCTTTGACAGCTACGCACGAAGGCACTCAAGTGAGGAAAATAGGTGTGCATGGTATGCGTGCCTGTGTGAATCACAACTATGCATGCATGCACAGTTGTGGTCCTAACAGTTGCGCATATGCGTGACGAATAGTCGCGCCCAAAGGCATGTTTGTTTATGTGACAGGGGAACATGCGTGTGCCCCTATAGCATTGAAAGGCACGCATGTGTGCATGACTGTGGGATGGACAGGTGCGCATATGTGCGCACCTGTGGGGAAAACATTCGCGCCCTTGAGGCAAAGATGAAAAAGTGTAAAAACTTGACTTTGTTGGATTGTTTAGATGTTTTTAATGGGTTGTGATGGCTGACCAAGTTTTGTACATGTGGATGCAGGTGACCATTGTGACGATGTCGGTGCATTGGAGAGAGAGGGATTGGTCACATCTGTGGGAGGTAGTGACCAATAAGGAGTCGACAGTCCATGATACTTTGGCAGCTTGTGGGTTGCTGAAGTTCTTTGAGTGCCCCCTGATACGGGCCGAGGAGTACCTCTTGCAGTTCTTAATTCAGATGTGGAGTCCGGAGTTGCATTGTTTTATGGTGCGGGGTGAGCATCTGACCTTCACTGCGGTGGAGGATGTATATTTTCTTACTAGTCTCCCTTTTCGGGGAACTCCCTTACCGGCGGAGCCCATAGTACCTGGGGATGGGCAGTTGGATGTCTTAGGCCAAAGGTACTGTATGAGGGAGAACTTCATGTCGGGCTCCGTGGTGAGTATTGGGGCAATGGACACCCTTGTTCATCGTTGTGTGGCAGTGATGGTTGTGAGAGTATATGGGTCCCTCACAACTCAGCGGATCAGTGGCGGTTAGCTGAGGATTATGGAGAGAGCACTAGCAGGTGAGCATTTCGCCCCGGGCTTGATGCTGCATGCCAAGATGTTAGGGCAACTAGATAGGAGTCGAGCNTGGGATCTTTGTGATGTTCACATGTGTTTTATGTTTTCGTTGATGATGTCTAATTTATATGTTTTGACAGATTATTGATGTTTGATGTATGCGTACTGGTAGTTTGATGTGATAAATGCCAATCTAACACTAAGTTAGCCATGTTATCTGCTATTTGATTAAGTTTTCTTGGAATATGTGTAAATGTAATGGAATCAAAATGTTGAGATAAAAGTCTAACTTGCAGGTATTTACGAAAGAGGCAAGGATCGCGAACATGGTACACATTGTTGAGCCGGAGGACAACCAGTTGGGAATCGAGTAAAACGCTAAGGTGACAAATATGGCGATGGTTGGCCTCGGTGAGGAGACCAATGACGACGGTGTATTCTACTTGATTGTTGGTTGTCGAGCCCAAACATATGCCACTAGAGTGGAGTAGTTCATGTGAGGGTGAATAGAGGGCCCAAGCAGTCGAAGCGAGATTCTATGTCCAACGGCTAGCTCCATCGGCATAACCGAGGTGGTAGGCCGATGGAGGAGGCATAATGTGTGTTTTTCTGCACAGGTGCGCGGGTCTCAGAATATACAGAGGCACTGCGAGCGCCAATGCACGAATTGAATGCGACTTTTGGGCGCAGGGACGCATAAGGCGTAGAGCAATACAGTGGTTTTCGCGCACATACGTTGAAGATGCGCCTGTGGGTCAAATAACCCGCGCACGTCTGTTACATAGCCGTGAAGAAAATTCCGGATGAAATTCTCTCAGCTCAACTTTGAATTTGGCTTTCTGCAGGTTGGCTTGGGCCGATTATGGTTCCTGTAGGTTAAATAAACAGAAAGAAGAGCTAAAATAATCCAAATGGGGTAGGAAATCGATACCTTTCTCCAATGGAGTCGCCAATCTGTTGCACCTCTTTTGTTACCTAAATTTGCAAAATAAGGGTGCTTACAAGCCCAGTTGGGTCAGCTAGGAAAGACAGCAGTAGAGGAAAGAGTTAGAAATATAAACCATAAAAGATAAGAAAAGAATTAAACTAAGAACGATAAAAGGGAATTAAACTATAGTGCATAAGGACATTAAAACAATAAATAAACAAGACTCATGCCACCAATGGAAAGGATTGTATTAGTGGAAAGAAAACACCAAAGAGAAAGTGAGACTTTGGGTCCCCTCTTCCTCCAAGAGAGGGCTCTTGGACCCCCAAATATTGAGCTCTTCTTGCAAGTGAGGAATTAAACTGAAATGGTGAAGAGAATCCAAAGCACATCCAATTTAGAGGTGATATGAATGGATAACTGAAATGATGCTAACATTCTCTTGATAAGGAAAGAGGATCCTCCAAGAGAATATCAACAGTATAACAATACAAATGAATTCCTTGAAAATGTAGTGCACCCATGGCCTCTTTTTATAGCATAACTTTGAGGCGTTATTCAACCATCTTTTAGTGTGAACAAGGGGCCTTTTAGGGCACCCTTAGGTCTTTGACCAGGCCCCCAGTCAGATTCAGTCGAGATTTGGGTGTCAAATCGACTTGGAAGCTGAACCAGAAGTGGGTGGAGAACCGACCAAAATCATAAATGCGTCGTTTTGAGGTGTGCGTGGCTTTTAGCATCCACAATCGCTCATCGGGAGCATGCACACTTTTTCTGGCATTTTCTACTGGTGCACATGCATGCGCTTCATGTATATCTTTAGCGCATGCTGATTTTATAACTGGTTGTATAGTTTTGGACCTTTTGGAAATGCATTCTTGGTCATTTTTGGTCCATGGGTGAACTAATAGTTGTTTGAAGATGTTGGATTCCTGTAACCATTTGTGGATGAAATTTTAGTGATAACAACTGCCAATGGAATGGTGGAGCCCTGTGTGTCACTTGATAAAGGGAGAGGGTTTGTTGGTGGGGACGGTGGCAAAGCTTCGATCGACTGTGGAGGCTGATGAATAGCACAAGTAGGGGCAGAAGGTGTCTCTAATAATGCAGGGACTCAAAGACTAGCCAAGGAAAGTTCATTGGTAAAGGTAGAAAGAGCAGAGGTGGTCACAAAATTCAGGTCTGTGGAGTTTTCTAAGTAGTCTCTTTCCCAGACTGAAAGCTTGAAGAAAAGATTTGGGTAGTAAGTTTTCAACTTACCAATGAGTGTTCTTGAGAGTTCGCCATCAAGATCAGTTCCAATATCTCCTGGAACAGAAGTCGTACCAACATCCTCCTCTTCGCTCAAATAAGTAGCAGAGTGTAGTTCTTCCAAGTGATCCTCAGACCTCCCAAAGCTAGACCTATAAGTACAATCATTCCTAAGATGGCCTATTTGACGACAATGGGAGAAACGAAAGGGGATCCCCAAGTAGTCTATTCGTTGGATCATAATCTGTCTGTGCCACTCAAGTTCCAATGACTCCATCAACCCTACATGAATGTCAATATAGACCAAGAATCGTGCCATGTGTTTGTCCTGGGAGCTAATACACTTTTTTTCCACTTTGAGGAAGCGACCAAGAAGATTACCAATGGCCGTCAGAGCCGGCTTGTTCCACAAGTTAAGAGGAAGGCCTGGTAGGAGGACCCAAATGTGGCAAAGGCTGAAATAATTAGTGGTTGGGTCGAAGTTGTTCGCCAATGCTTTAACATGATGCTGCCACCTTCATAAGCCCATAAAATGGAGAGTATAATTTCAACATCTTCCGAGGAGTTAAAGACTAAACCGAACCAGCCGAAATTGAGGGTTCAGTGCTTTGGCAGGAAGCCCGGGATTGAAAACTAGTGGGAATGTATCTAGTCTCTAAAAGTGATAGAGCTCCTTGTCTTGTAAGCAAAACTTCCAACTAAAGAACAGAGCGATAGTTGGCATGTTTCCTCCAACCCAACATCCATCCTGATCACCAGTCTTCACCTCTGTTTTTTTGTCTTCCAGACCTTGCCCGAGGTTTTAATCTTCGCAAGTTTTGAACTGGGATTCTCTAGAGAAGTTACCACTGGAACGTGATCTACCTCAGGAGGCCCCTGACATGGGACAGATCCTAGTCTATTGTTAAAAGTAAAACCCTAGTTACTAGCCTCGTGCTTGGTGGGTTCAGTAGTCGGGCGTCCCTCAGAGTGTAAAACCGAGAGTGCGGGAGAAGTAAACAGTGTATTCTTTGTCTACACACTAGTGAAAGCAAAGGAAGGAGGCAAAGGGGCCTTCGTTGTATGGTTTAATGACTCATTAAGTTGATTAAATTCATTCAATAGATAAATGACTTAAATGGCTAAATGACTATATATATAGACAGAGAAAGAGATAGAGTAATTGAAAGTAAAAAAAAAATTGATTTAGTTAATAGGTGCTTTCTAGTTTCAAGAATGAGAGAGATGAGTAATTCCTTCAATACCCAATATTATGGAGTTCACATATGACATTTAAAAAAATATTAATAAGAAAAAACAATTTCAATGTGGGCCAAAAACAAATATT
>SNQJ01S0034359.1:60184-82589 GCA_010110895.2 Picea sitchensis | reverse complement strand
GCTTCCACCTGAGCCAATGGAGAATGACTGGCGAAGAGGCAACCAAGCCTTTCCAGAACTGTGAGGCACTGCTTAAATTGAAGGATGACTTTCGAATCCAGTGAAGAAGAGGTTGTGTGCCCAGATACTTACCCACTACGATTATGTGCCAAATGCTGTCGTGGGAGACAGCCTGCCAAAATGAATTAGCAAGGAGAGCCTCATTGAAGTGGGTGAGATTCTTAATACCCCAACCCCCAGCCTCCTGGGCCTCGCCAGAAATTGCCATCTACAAAGATGTAGATGAGGCTTTCGATCAAGACCGCTCCAAAGGAACTGGTAAGATAGCCTTCTAAGAATATCTAGGATCTTCTTAGGTATGCGCTCCAATGTCATCCAAAATACAGCTAAGCTCTCCAGCACAGATTTTACCAATATCAAGCGGCCGCCCAGGGAAAGCCAAATGTTGCACCAGAATCCAATTTTGCGCTCAAAGATATCCACTAGCCATCTCCAGTCTTCCGGCGAGGAGGCCCTCATCTTCAGTCGAAAACCCAGATACTTGAATCCCTCATTCAGATTGATAAAAGAGAAAGGCATGGAAAGTTTAAGGCTATGGAGTTCCTCCACTGAGAGACCCCAGTAATGAACTGTGGATTTAGTGTGATTAACAGAAAGACCTGTGACCGAACTGAAAAGACGGAGCACCTCAAGAATAACAGAGCATTCTTCAGGATCATCTTTTGACATAAGTAGAACATCGTCCACGAACATGAGATGGATTATCTTGATGAGATTGGTTATCTTAATGCCTGAAATAAGATGATCTGAAGAACTTTTGGCGAGCAGAAGGCTGAGACTCTCCATAATTAGGATAAAAAGGTAAGGGGAGAGTGGGCAGCCTTGACGAAGCCCCCTCCCGCTTTTGAAGTAATTAGTGGCCTGCCCATTAACCAGGACAGCAAAGTTAGGACTGGTAATACAGGCCATAATCCATGTTATAAAATTTTCCCCGAAGCCCACCGAGTGGAGAGCTAAACGCAGAAAATCCCAATCTAAGAAGTCGAAAGCTTTCTTGAGGTTGAGTTTTAGAATCAGCGCCTTTTGGTTCTTTTGCTTGATACTGTGGATGCATTCGTGGGCCGTCCCAATGGCGTCCTAGATCCTGCGACCTTTTAAGAATCCCAGCTGCTCTGTAGAGAGACTCCTCCCGAGAACGGGCTTGATTCTGTTTGAGATTACTTTGGAGACAATCTTGTAGATAAGATTGCACAGGGAGATCGACCTATAGTCATCGAAAGAGAGTGGACAGTCAACTTTTGGAATTAAGACTAAGAAGGTTGAATTAATATTACCCGAGATCTTGCCTCGGATGCGGGTGTCCTCCACCATCTGAAGTAGATCCTGTCCCAAAAGGTCAAAGAAGAATAAAAAGAATTCCGAGGTCCAACCATCTGGCCCTGGGCATCTTTCAGTTTTAAACTTTTGAAGTATGTCTTTGATCTCAGTCAGAGTAGCTGGTTTGTAAAGTGCCTCAGCTTCAATATCAGTGACTAACTGTGGGAAGAGACTGGCTGTAGCTACCTTCTCCGGAAAGCTGCGAGAGTTGGTGGCTTTATAGTGCTGAGAAAAGTAGGCCACGGCCTCATCCTTAATGGCCTCCTGCCCGTGGATGGCATCGCCCCCCATGCTATTTATAGACTGTATAAGCTTTCTATTACGGTTAAAACTAGCAAGTTTGTGGAAATACCGGGTGTTGGCATCTCCACTTTTCAACCAAGTGGCATGGCTTCTAAGGCGCCAACAGTTTTCTTCATTTAGCAGTATGGCATTCCTGTTAGATTCGAGCTGTTTTAGCTGACTGGACTCATCCAGAGACAAAGGAGTGTAAGCCGAATCGCTGATCAGGGTTGAAATTTCCGTCTCCAAAGTGAGTAATCTGCTCTGTTCCAGCGATTTGTGTCTCCGGAACCAATACTTGGTTTTAGCTTTAAGAACCCTTAGCTTCCAAGTAAGGCGAATCTGAGGATTGTCTTCGGTGAGAAAAATGGGATCCATCCAAACCGAAGTAACCAGCTCGGAGTAATCGGAAGACTTAAGCCAGTCATGATTGAATTTGAAGGGGAACTGATTGTGTAACTCAGATAAACTCAGGTGCAAGAAAATAGGGGCATGGTCGGAGAAGTAAGGAAATTGAACCCAAGAAGACGGAAGAACCGGAGAGGACAGAAAATTACCCGCCACAAGGAATCGATCGAGTCTTCTGGCAATTGCATCGGAGCCCATCCTGCCATTCCTCCACGTAGGGGACAGTCTGGTCGGCTTAACATCTATCAGATTATGCTGGGCGAATAAAGCTTTGTAGAAGTCTGTAGAAGTATTTGGCAGGATAGCTCCTCCCCAGGCCTCATCAGCAGCGAGAAGGATATTAAGATCACCGCCGATTATTAGATTATTGAGGGAGAGGATCCCACTACCTGCCAGCTGAGTCCAGAACTTATGTCGATCTGTGCAGGGTCCATAACAATTAAGAAAAGCCAAATCCATCTTAGAAGTATTGTGGGTTCCTACTAAGAGTAAACCCCCGCACGTCAAGATAGGACGCAGTGCAAAGAGACTGGGGTCCCAAGCCACCAGCAGTCCCCCCGAAGTCCCAATTGAACTGACCGCTGAGGAGAACCAGGAGGGACGGAAGCGATTTATGAAGTCACTAGCTTTTTGTGCTGACGAGAGGGTCTCTTGTAACAGGATAATATCGGGCTTAGAACGCTCCAGAAGTCTGTGGAAGGAGGCAGCCTTGAGGGTGCCTTCGGTCCCTCTAACATTTAATGAGAGCACTATCATTTCTTAGAGCGAGCCAAAGCCTTTAATGCTCTAAGGGGCTTTTCCTCCTGTGAGGGAAGATCTGGAGTGGAGTGTTGAATGATGAGCGAGTCTTTCTTCTTTCTGGAGCTGCGGGTTTGGAGTGGGGAGAGTTCTGATCCTATGCCCCGAGACCAAGCATAAGCCTTGCCCTCCATATGGTGAGAGCTAGAGGGGCCAGCTCCTGAAGAAGGATTAATAAGTTCCTTGCCCCGGAAGATCGGCAATAGCGCAGAGTGAGCCGGGAAAGAGTCTCCAGGAGGGGTGAAGTTCAGGCCCAAGAGTGAAAGTGAATCTGAATCTCCATCCGATTGACTAATGCCTGGTAACACAAGTTGGGAGGAATCCGGAACCAAAGGAGATGGGGAATCGGTAGAAAGCAAAGACGGGTGTACAGAGGGAGGGTATGGGATGTCAATGGAGTCACCAGAAGGGTGTGTATCAATCGAGATAGGAGGGGGGGAGCTGTGGAGTGAGGAGGCGTTCTGTGCAAGTGGAGGGGAAGGCACCGCTTGAGTAGCAGGGGAGGAAATACTGCAAGGGGAGGAGAGCCAGTGGAAGGACCTTATGACTTCTTTCTCAGCTTCGGAAAGAGACTTGAGGAGGGAAGGACAGATAAGATTCAGCTTCTGTAAATGGTGGTCAGATAGCTCCGATGGATTGAGGACAGAAGGGACAGAGGGAGGGTCCAAATGTGCCAGTGAGGGGTCGGCCTCCATATAATCTGGAGGATTAAGTTGGAGGTCATCCTCTTCAGGAGAGGTGTTCAGAAGCTTACCTGGACAAGTGCTCTGAAGATGACCTGTCTCTCTACAGAAGTTACATCGGAAAGGAATTCCGAGGTAATCCAGCTTCTGCAGTAGCTTACGACCTCTCCAGGCGATCTCCAGGGAATGAGGAAGTCCGGCAGTGATATCCAGTTCAACCAAGATTTTGCCAATCTTCCTTTCAGGACTATGAGTCAACTGTGAGTCGAGGGAGATAAATGTGCCAAGAGAGTTGCCTATTGCCCTTAAGGCACCTTCGTTCCAAAGTTGAAGCGGGAGGCCCGGCAAGAGAACCCAAAGGTGCCTTAGCTGAAAATAATCACTGTCAGGATTGAAGGCCAGCCTCCAACGCTTAAGCATCAGGCTACTGTCTTCAAAGACCCAATAAGAGGCCAGTAGCAAGGTAGCATCCTCCGGAGACTTGCAGTTGAATCCTAGCCAGCCTTTTCTGAGATAGAGGATCTCCGGAGAGTATCCTAAGAGTGCGAACCAGTTTGACTTGATCCAAACCTCCAGCGCCTGCGAGCTCAGTTTTCTGTATGAGAACCGGCCTACCAGAGTGCAGGTGGACATCCTGCAAAGGTCCTCGAGGCCCACCTCGTCGCCCAGTGTCAAACGAGCAGTTTTACGCTTTGCCTTCCATACCTTTCGACTGTGGGGGGGCCTGTGCAGCCCAACGGGGGCGCAATGTGAGTCCAGGCCTGAAGAAAGAGTGTCCCTATTGAGTGATGTGACTGAAGTAAAAGCAGGAGGGGGGACCGGAGGCACTAAGGACGGATCGATGGCAGCTGTCTGAAATGAAGTGGTAAGAGCGGCCGGGAGCACAGCACTGCTTATGAGAGTATTTGAGGAGGAGGGCAAGGAGGGAAAAGTATGCTGGTTGAACGAGAGGGCGTCCACTTGCTCAAATAGTCCTGCCTGTTTCCAGAGTTCCTCGTCGGAGGTCTTCATCAGATTGTCAGTCAGTGAGTTCATTATAAAAACAATATCTGGCAAATAGTTCTGAACCACTTTGTCGGAAAATGGGCAGAAAACTATGATGGGTTCAGTGAGGAGAAAGCGATAGAATCGGGATTGTAAAAACTAATCAGTAAAGTGCAGTCACGGGCATTCGATAGCTGGTCCAGTTGACAAAGAGGAAAGGTCTATTTTGGAACGGAGTGCATCGAGGAGAATAGGGGGCTGGGGGAAACAGAAGTCCAGGCCGAAAAGCGAAGGTTGTACTGTCCAAATGTTGGAATGGCTGTCAACTCGGACAGGGTAAAGCAAAAATAGGAGCTAGGCCCATGGAGTTCAGCAATGGCTAAGGAAACTCAGGGTGTCGGCCATTGAGAACCAGGAGATTCCCGCTCAGCCATGGCCGTCGGAGATGAAACTTAAAAAAATTATCAAGCACCGAAAAGACACTGGTAAACAAAACATAGGAACTTGCTTTACCACAAAAGTTAGAATAGAGCGTGGGAGATTAAAATATGAATCTTAAAAAGACAGTGAATGTCAAAAACAAAGTCTCTAATGTTCCGCTATGAATAAGATCAACTACGTCTGCCTTCCTTTGACAGAATTTAGTGTCTTCTCTCGGAAAAAAAACTTTGAATAATTTATGTATCCATACTTCAATTTGTTTTACCAAACTGTGTTATTTATTTTCAGACATTTTATGTACCTGTTAAGCACAAGTTCAACAAAAATCTAGTTATTTTGGGAGATTTATGTTGAATGTGAAAAGATGGTTTCCAATATTCTCTTCCACAGATCGCTATGGAAGTTCTGGAAATTAGCAAGATTATTGCCACTATTTAGCAAAGATAAGATCAAGTAGTTTGGTAATTAATGCAAGTAATTTACTTAATTGTGGGATAATTGGTTTAAATATGTAGTTCTTAGAGGTAGATATTGAGTCATGACTACAAGTCTGCTTTTGGGTTGTATTGTAAATCTTCTTGATTGATAAATAAGAATATTGATTGCTATTGCCTTATGCTTCTGGGTTGTATTGTAAATCTCTTTGATTGATAAATAAGAATATGGATTGCCATTGTCTCATGGATATTTCCTTGATAAAGGTTTTACCACTTAAATTCATGTGGAATGCTTTGTGTGTTTGTTATTTGGTCTTTCTGTGTTACAAATTTGTTTTCTCTGGTCTTACGAGCCCAACAAGTGGTATCAAAGCATAGAGTTAGAGTTAAAGAATATGAGAGCGAGGAAAAAGACCTATCTAGAATTAAATCTGTAGAGGAAGTTGTTGGTCGCTAGGGTCATAGTCGTAAAGAGAACGGTCGCTCATGCACAGAGGAAACAAAAGGTCAGTTGTTGTTAGTTGTTTATTTCTTGCTTGGTCAAGGGTACCATGGATTCAAAGAGATCTTGTGGATGGGAAACAATGTATGTAGCTAGTTGAAGAGCTGGTGCAGACATGGAGAGAGCCCAATCGTGAAAGAGAGTATCTCACGTTCGAGGAAGCCGTGTATAATCTACTTTGAGAGTTTATGCCAAGCCTAGGATATACAATATCTCTCACACTTTTCTCTGTCTCAAGGCACTCCACCTGCACAGAATGATGATAATGACGCCACTCTAGTCAGAGGCCGGGGTCACATGCTAGAGGAGCTCAAGTTGGAGAAGTGCTATGAGTTCTCTACCTGAGGGTTCGAGGAAGTGGCGCATGGTTGCAGATCTCTTAAGAAATCAATGTTTGACGAGAGTCAAATTGAAGAGGAAATGAGATCCATTCAAATTCAGAGCGAGGGATTTCATGGCATCGGTATTGTGGCCGGATCCGGGACACAAAACCTAGAAGTGCCACATGTGGATCTTGTAGTCGGGGATGATGACACCCGCGTGGCACACAATGGTGAGATTCATTGATAAGTTGTCAAGTGTCAGGTTCTCGAGGGAACTAGATGTCGAAGTTAGAAGTCGTCACCAAGATCAGGAATGATAAGAGATGTGGCATTGGTGAAGGAGAAAGGAGGAAATCCCATAAAGGCATCAAATTGTGGGACACAGTGAACGCCATTAAGGATGGAAGGCTCGATCCTTCATAATTGGTTACTCTTGAAGTCCATGAAGGGGACGATGGTCGATTCTAGGGAGAGAACAACCGAAGGTTGTATGTGTTACAGGAGGTCGGTGTTCCATCAATTAACATGAAGATAAAGTCCAACAATTTCAAATCTCATCATACTACCTCGAGGACATCACGCCCTATAGAAGGAAAGACATATTTTTTGCATTGTTCATGGAGGTGGTAGAAGATTCAATCATGAAGGTTGTAATAGAGCTACTAGAGGGAAATATGGGTTGTGTATACAACCTGGTAGATGACGTCTATGCGCGTTGGGCACCAAATGTTGGTGTTGAGGGCGAAGGCGTCGATGCCTTTGTTATGGATGAGTTGGATCCTGGAGATGGATTTACACTCCAACCTGTTCGAGGATGTGGCCATTCTGTAGGAGCATGCCCAACAAAGAAACAAATCGATAGTGGACCAGATTACTCTGCAAAGAGGGTTTAAAGGAAGGAAGAAAGCATCTGATCTATTACATTCGAGCGATTTGAGATCTTATGTTTCGGATTTCTTATTTCTTGTTGTATTTATGTTTGAATTGTATTGGAGTTACTGAGGATGGATACTCTGGTGTGGAGGTCCACGTTACTCACGTGGATGAAATATCGTCATTTGGGCGAATTGAACCCAAAACGTTCTTGGTGAGAAAAGGAGGAGAAACTTGGTTTCAGTGGTTGTGCTAAGAGCTTTAGAATGTTTTGGTTGTGGGGGTTTGTTCCACCATGTCAATGTATGGGAAATATTCGCGGGGAGGAGCCCTGGAGATCAATGTCGACTCGCCACGAAAGATGAAAGGAGTAGGAAGCAACAAGATTGTGTTCAAGTGGATTGTTATATCGATTTTATTAGTGGGGGTGGTGACACTCATTGTCAAATTGGTGCCCAAGCATAACTATTATTTGTGTGGTGTTGCATCAATCTCTAAAATAGGGGATAATATTTTCTATAGTTTTTTGAAATGGCCGGCAAGGGAGAGGGGCCCTACAATTGGTATAGACCTTGGTACGATGTATTGTGTGTTAGGGTGTGTTAGGTATAGACCTTGGTACGATGTATTCAATATAGACCTTGATAGAGAAGCGTTCATGAAGGTTTCTAACAAGGAAGAGGAAAGAGCCAATGAGGCAGAGGAACCACTTTCAAATAAAACCTATGAAGAAGAAGTCAAGGCCATATTTGGTCAAGGTTTCTAATGCAAAGTTTAAGGTGGAGTATTGAATGTGTCTAGGTAAGAAAGGTGGGTCTATATTTTTCTATAAAAAGGATGATGTGTTTAGATCTTTGTGGTGAAACGAGTAGTGGAAAGTCAATCAAGTGTTTTGACAATAGATGATGCAGGTGAGTTCACATCTTTGTGTTGATGTTTGGACAATATAGGAAAGACATTCTCCTAGATTAATAATTAATAATATAATTATTGATTATTAAATAATATATATAATAAGTAATAGTAATAAATAAGTAGTTATTTATTATCCAAGGGACGCATCCTTTCATGGATGGTCACCATATGTTCTCTATATATGGAATACTCATCATTGTAATAATACATCGATCTCACATATGATCTCATATATAAAAATCAACATGGTATGAGAGCGGGACTAGGCTAAATCCCTCATGGGAGGGCCCAGGATCATGAGAGTAGACATTTCAGCCATAGCTCCTAAATTTCACATAGATTATTGGGGTGTGTTTGTGGAAAAACCTCCTTGAGGACTGTGGATTATGCAGAGACCTCTACAGAGAAGGGGACATCCTTCACCATGGTAGTTTTCCATGGGAGGTGATAAGGGGACATCCTTCACCATGGTAGTTTTCCATGGGAGGTGAGGTGCAGGGAGAGAATCTAGCGAAATAGGAGCAATTGGCACATGGGCTACATCATCGATGGATACCAGTGCTGCAAATTAATTTTTCATGAAGCTTCCACCGCCACCAAAGGTCATCCAATCCAAGCATTGGAGGGGATTTCAATGATTGTGTAGTGAAAACTATTCTCAGTCAATGGAATATGATAAAATTGCCATTGCAATATTGGTTGTTATGGAACACGATTGAACAATTATATAAGTTTCCTTGTTTGAATAACACATGATTTGTTGTTTGAACTGCACATGATTTGAGCCACCAATCCGTCTCTCACACACAATGTGGAGAAGCACTGTGTAAAGTTGGATCCATTGATCACTTGATCTACCTCAACGAAATCTATGATGCGATTATTTAAATTCGGTGAGAAGAAAAAGGAGCTCTTGTAGCTAGTCGATACCAACTACTGTGATCTCATCAATATGTTGATTCCCTCCTCTTCGTGAATAAATATTGCCATGCAGTTTTGTGGAACATACTGGACATTAGAGTCATTTCATAGCTCTCAGAGGTGATAGTGACAAGGTATTCATGTGAATCGCACAAATTATGACCCTCACACCAATTTAGAAGAGAGGAAAGAGGTGGTGCATGTTCCTGTGCTGTCTTCGAGAACAAAAGGGGAGTTGAAGAACCGGCATTCCTTGGAGTCCGTGAGGCATTCCATTGACAAAATCGACCAAAAATTAAGGAGATCTTAGTCATGGTGTGATGATGTGCAGTTTCTCTCCGAGTGGGGGGTCTCCCAAAAGAGGCTCATGGAGTCCAGAAACAATCTCAGATTTCCCATGGGCGATGGTCAAACTCGATCCTTGCCCTTTCTCTCTATTCTGGGATCGCCTAATGCTACAAAAAAAAAAAAAAAAACCAGAAAGCTCGAATCACGTTGAGCGGTATGATGTGTTGTGTTATCTGTTGGTGGACCTCTAGTCAAGGTTAATTTAGAGGCATTCTTTGATAGGAAGATGGAGCACAAGGTTTGCAACCTGCACATGTTGGGAAGAAAGTTTAAAGAAGAGGAATTCCATGAGCATTCTAGAGGATGCTTGTTGATGAGAGAATTATGTGGTTTGATATATGCACCATGCTAAGAGGATATTTTTAGTTGTTGGACGAAGGTTTATTTTGTGATACGAGAAAGACCATGAGGTTGGATGATAAGGCCATGAGTGTCTTTGTTGAAGGCATCAAGAACGAATCTGTCCATAGAAGATTATGCCAGTGAAAGAAGTCATCAATTGATTGGTCATAAGTGTGCTAGAACAATTGTGTAGGAGGGAATGTAGACTTCATATTAACATGCCTCATATGGTCAGATGAAGGAACCAAGACATTGGTTTCACGAGGAAACCTTTACATGTCTTGGG
Source organism: Picea sitchensis (assembly GCA_010110895.2). Classification (NCBI taxonomy): domain Eukaryota; kingdom Viridiplantae; phylum Streptophyta; class Pinopsida; order Pinales; family Pinaceae; genus Picea; species Picea sitchensis. The sequence goes on along the minus strand of SNQJ01S0034359.1, from coordinate 72,669 downwards.
GGACATTGGTTCCATGAGGGAACCTCGATGTGTCCTAAAGATGTTTGAGAAAGGGATCAAGAGGGAGTACACCATTCCTTACAGCCCTGAACAGAATAGGTTCATAGAGAGGAAGAACGTATCTATTGTTGAGGCAGTAAAGGTGATGATTCATGATCAACATTTATCTATATTTCTGTGGGTAGAGGCATCAATGACTGTAGTGTATGTTCAGAACATAAGTCCTCATAAGACTTTGAGGAAAATGAATCCTGAGGAGGATTTCACCGGAGTGAAGCTTGAGGTTGGACACTTCAGGATATTTGGGTGTCGAGTATACATTCATGTACCCAAGGAGAAAAGGACCAAGAGAAACCCTTCAGGTAGAAAGGGTACATTTTTTGGGTAAAGTGAGTCTTGGAAGGCATATTGGATCTACATCCCTGGTCAGAGATAGATTGAGGTGAGAAGAGATGTTACCTTTGAGGAGGAGTTATCCTTTAGGATATCTAGAGGATCTCACATAGAGATTGATAGTGAGAGACAAGATGATATGGTGCCTTCTCCCCCTCTCCCTCCAATGGTTCAGAGGGAGACATTTGAGCCTATTGATCCAATTGATCTTGTTGATCTTGTATCTCCTGTTGATGTTCCTAGAGATATTCTAGTAGGTTGGAAGAGATCTGCATGGACTCGTCAAACTCTACAGGAGGAAGAAGGACATGCAACTCATGGTACCTTATGAGAGAGGAAGAGACCTCAAAGATATTCGTGCTATGCTGCAACTATGAGTCACATCATTGATTTCAAGCCTTCCTATTATGAGGAGGCATCTATTCAATATGTATGGAGAGATGCAATGATGGAGGAGTATCAATCCATTATGAAGAATGATGTGTGGGATATTGTTCTGAGACCCGAGGGTAAGTATTTAGTGATTTCCAAGTTTATCTATAAGATCAAACACACAGTTGATGAGAGCATCGAGAAGCACAAAACAATATTTATTTCTAGACGATTCTTTTAGGTGGAGGGAATAGATTATGAGACATTTGTTCCTGTTGCTCGATACACTTATATCCAGATGATTATTTCCCTTGAAACATCCATGGGTTGGAGACTACAATAGATGGATGTGAAGACAATGCTTCCCAATGGAGATATTGAGGAAGAAGTATACATTGATCATCCATATGGTTTCGTGATACATGAGAAGGATTCTCATGTGTGCAGGTTGAAGAAAGTCCTGTATGGACTCAAGCAGACACCTCGAGCTTGGTATGAGAGGATTGATGGAAAACTAATGAGTTTGGGCTTCAACAAAAGTGTTGTTGATCCCAACCTGTACTACAAGACTATTAATGGCGAGTCCCTAATTTTGGTCTTCTACATTGATGATTTATTCCTCACATGTACGGACAAACTTATTGTTGAATGCAAGTATCTGTTGGTCTCTGAGTTTGAGATGAAGGACCTTGGTATGATGCACTACTTCTTGGAACTAGAGGTGTGGAATAGAATTGATGAGATATTTCTGAGTTAGGGGAAGTACACAATTGAGATATTGAAGAAGTTTGGGATGTTGAACCATAAGCCCATGGTTACACAAATGGTGAAAAATATAAAGAAACTAAGTGTGTCTTCTTCTGATTCCGACGAGATTGATCTAGCCTTGTACAGATGGATGATTGGATCATTGATGTATATGGTTAACACCAAACCATATATTTTCTAGGAAGTGAGTGCACTTAGCCATTTTATGAGTCGGTTGAGAAATACACACTAGATTGTTGCAAAGCATGTGTTGAGATACCTGCGAGGCACAATTGGACATGGTTTGAAATATACTTCCAGTATTGACATGAGATTGCAGGAATATACTAAATCTGATTGGGCAGGGAGCATAGCGGACATGAAGAGCACCTTTGGGTGTTTCTTCACTTTGGGATTTTCCATGGTTTCCTGGTGTAGCAAGAAACAAACTTTGGTGGCTTTGAGCATTGCAGAAGTAGAGTACATTGCATTGAGTGTGGCAGTCCATGAAGCAGTGTGGCTTCACAAGCTCCTTACATATTTATTTGGACATGTTTTGGATTCCACCATTATTCATTGTGATATCCATAACTATGTGAAGATCTCAGAGAATTCAATGTTTCGTGACAAATAAAAACACATTGAGATCAAGTCCCATTACATCCAAGACATGGTGTAGAGGAAGGAAGTACTAGTGCACTACCTTTCCCATATGAGGAGGTTGTTGATGTTATTACCAAACCCATTACCAGGATGAAGTTTGAGTACTTCCGTGAAAGACCTGGCATGACAGAGAATGCCTCTGTTGTTGAGAGGGAATGTTGATGTTTTCAACTTTCTAAGACATTCTCCAGATCGTACTCCTCTATGAATGAGTTGAGTTTATATGTGAGGACACTTATCTGAGAGGGATAAGTGGGTTTTGGCTTATATCCAAATGTCCCTTGTGGAGAGCACATGAGGACACATCCCATGTGAAGAGAACATGAGGACACGTGAAGGGAGTTGACATTGATGTCATACACTATGGGGAGTTTACCCTAGTGTTTCTAGATGGAGTAGCCTCTATAAGTACATATCATACTCCTCTGTGACTGATTTGAGTTGATCTATGAGGAAACTTATCCAAGAGGGATAAATGGGTTTGGGATTATAGCCCAATGTCCCTTATAGAGAGCACATGAGAACACGTGCATTATGGAGAGCACATGAGGACACATCAAGGGAGTTGACCTTGATGTTACACATTATGGGGAGTTGAACCTACTTTTTCTAGAGGGAGTAGCCTCTAGAAGTTGACATAGGAGTGCCATGTGTGAGAAATATTTTTGCTACAATATATTGAGTAATAATCGGATGAACCATCTCCAAGATTGGGTTGCAGACCAAGGGAGATAAGATGAATTTATCACAAAGTTGTACTTGTGGTAAACGGACCCAGGCGTAGTCCTTCCTTGATCATGACAAGGAATAATATAAACTCAAGGTGCTTGAGGTGCTTTCCATGTGTCAGTTAGCATCAAGCCAACTTTCACTCACAGGGGTGTACCTGTGTTGAATGACCCTGGTGTGGTATTTTTCTTATTTATGGTGATTTTACAAGGAATGATAAAGACTCAAGATGCTATCACATGTGAACCCAGAGTGAGCTTGATCTCATAGAGAGTCAGTTGGCTCAAAGGGAGAGTCGTAGGGAGAGTTTCCCCTCGATTCAGGTGGGAGAAAGACATCTCCAAGCACTGATAGACATGTGTCATGAGTCTAAGGTGAAGTTTGTATACTTCAAATACAAACTTGGCATGATGCAGAATATCTCCCTCGTTGAGAGGGAGTGTTGATGTTTGGACAACATCAGGAAGACATTCTCCTAGATTAATAATTAATAATATAATTATTGATTATTAAATAATAGATATAATAAGTAATGATAATAAATAAGTAGTTATTTATTATCTAAGGAACACATCTTTTCATGGATGTTCACCATATGTTCTCTATATATGGAACACTTATCATTGTAATAATACAACGATCTCACATATTATTGTTAGAATATAATGGATGTGCTCGTTTTACCATTGACAATATCACTATTTTCACCCAACCATAGGCCGAAGCCACCCTCCAAGCACCTTAACCTTGACAGAGAATTACTCCATAAGAAAACCCTAGGCTAGATATCCAAACAAAGAGTAGCGCTCCTTTCCCCAAGGATAGCGCACCAACAAGAGCTAATCAGATATTCCAAACCCTAACCAAGAGGTACTCCAAGCCAAACATGATCTGCTAGCTGCAGCAACTGCAATGGCATCTCTCCTCCAAACTTGCGCACAAAACTGGGCACTGCAATGCGCACAAGTGTTGCTCTATAATTCTGAGACTCCCTTCTAGAATGAAGACTCGCCTTCTGTATTTATAGTAATTCTGGCTAACTGCCTGGGACAACTTCTCATTCTAGGTATCTGTCTGTTCAGTATATATTATTTCTTCTAGCCGACTTCTTCTCTTGGAGGCTAATAACCTAATACAAGTTATCTTCTTGAGATGACATGTCTTCTAGGGTTATTAGCCAACTCATTTGGGTTTCTTTTTCTTCCCGGAATATTCTATTCTCGTCAGGTTTACACATGGACGTAAATACCTCCTGCAACTACCATAATATCAACACTCCCTCCTAGCTAGGGAGGTATTATAGGTAATGGTCTTGAGCACAAAACATACCATTCACCCGGTAGCATCAACATAGTTGTATAGACTATCTCATGACTAGATCATGAGCACCATCATCACCATCATTGTCATCAGCTGCATCATCTCTCAGAACCATACTCTATCTGAGTAATCGTACATGATGCTCACTCCACAGAGTGACACAAAAACCATTCTTCTAATCTAGAAGAATAAATGTTCTGAACCATTTTCTGTCTGGGAAATATCTGTTCATTAATCATCCATCTAGATGATAATCATTTTCAACACTGTTGATAGTCTTCAAGTCAATTAGAACAATTTCATTCAATAGAGCACAACTATATCTATCCATATTAGTACACAACTACAATCTAGTGGCATACTACCACACCAAGTATCACATAGATACTTGATCAAACAGTGGAACACATCCACCACAATAGTATACATCTAGTGTTTAGAAACATACGGTCTTCATAACAATCATCTGATATCAACCTTCACAGAAACAATGTTATGATATAAATTGAATCATCAGGTCCATTCTTCCACTCACATCTATGAGATCTCGTAAGAGTATATGCCCTCAAAAAAGGTAAGACATCAATGATGAGCTATCTGGACTATTCTTCTCAAGCAAGGAAGAATAATTGTCCTTATTTCTGAGCCTGGACCATTCCCCACCCTGGGCCATTCCTCCGACACTAAATAAAGTGTAACACCTGGACAGAATGAGTCTGCCCTAAGGAATGTATGTCCCTGATTGTTGAACCTGGACCATTCCCCACCTTGGGCCATTCTTCCGGCACTAAACAAAGTGAAGCCTGGAGAGAATGAATCCTCCATAAGGAATGACTGTCCAGACCATTTCCCATGCTAACCACAAGAGGAAATGATTGTCCTGCACCAACCTCCAAAACAAACCATTCCTCATGTTAACCACAATGAGAAATCATTGTCGGGCGAGGCGGACCAGTCTTCTTGAGTAACCCTCAAGAAGAGAGACTGCCCTAGACCACTTCCCATGTTAACCACAATGGGAAGTCATTGTCTATGGTACATCAACAATCTGGACCATTTTACGAACTGGAAAATGTATGTCCGTCAGAAATCTCAATCTACTTTCCGAACTGGAAAGAATCTACTCATCCTGGACGAATTTTCAAACTGAAAAATGACTGTCCATCAATCAATAATACATTAGTGCTCCCTCCCAACCTAGGAGTCATCTCTTCCTTTTTCAATAAGGAAGTCGTCTCCATGAGCTCCATCTTGAGTATGCAAACTCTTTCATCTTGGATAGAAGCTTTACCAAAAATGTCTGCTTATCTGCTCATCTGTGGAGATATGTATTGGAGAACCACTTTCTCTTTTCTGGACTTCATCATGAATAATGTAATGCTTGATTTCAAATGTACTTTGGTCTGGAACACTGTTTTTCTCTGAAGGCTTCAAGTAGCTCTGATCAATAAAGTATATCATTGTTGGAAAACTGGAACATATCCATGTGACACTTCTTTTGTCATCATGATATCTGATCTTCTGAGTAATCATCTTGATAGAATATCTTTGTTATAGAAAATCTCCACCATGCTTCTGCTGTGTACTAGAGGTTCTCCACCAAGTTATCTTCTTCTATCTGTATACAAGGGTCTCTTTCTGGTATGCTTCGAAGTCTTGAGGTTTCTCTTCATACACTCTTTTTTCAATTTCTCTGGAGAACAGTCTTTGCATTCATATGATGTAGAACTCCAACCCATGGATTTTGCGAATGATATAATGACTCATGTAGAGGTATGTTTGGTTTACTGGAACAAGTAATCATCATAATCTTCTCCCTCTATCTGGGAGAACCTCTAGTTCTAGATCTTGCAATGCTTGCATTCATATACATTGTTCTTCATCGCAACTTTCAGTTCCTTTGCTTGATTGCTTTTAGTGAGTTCATATCAAGATGGTAATCTTGTGATTCTCGATACAATGACTGGTTGTTATGGCTTCTCTTTCTTTCTTGGAATATTCATGTTCTTCCTGATGTTTTCTTTTAGCTCTTGGGTCCATGGAGTTTCTTATAGATTCCATGCCCTAAAGATTTCACTTTTTCCTTTCATTATAGGATCACGGATGTGGATGGACAACCGGGGATACTTTGAGGCTTCTCTTCGAAGAAGACTTCTTCTAAGGTCGAACATAACACATACTGCCTTTCATGGCTGCTAACATGGATATATACTTCATCATCTTCAATGGATCATAGGATTAGCTCCCTCCTAATCCTTTCTTCATGTATGAATGCATGCTCTTCTTTTTGGTGATATATAATCGGCTCCTTTCCATCTAGGAGAGTCCATGCTTTGTCTGCATCCTTATTCCCTTTTGCAAAGTGTTCTAAGTCTTTCTCCATTTTCCTCTTGATTGTTGACTTCTTTTATCTTCTTCTAAGTCTCTTAAGGATTGATTCTAATTTTGACTTATCTTGTAATATCTTCCACATGATTTGTTTGATGTATTTCATCCTTCCATGTGTATTATCTGACTTGTATAATGATAGAAATCATTATATTGTTGTTCTTCCATAAGTATAGTTCTTCTTGGACATATTATCTTCTAAGAGATAGATATACAAGATATGCAAACAAGATATGTACAAGGACTAAGAAGAGTATTGTTACCTTCAAAAGAAGAAGTCTCTTTCATCCTGCTTAGTCTTCTTTGTAGGTTCCTTTTCTTTGGAAACTGATGTTTCGTGTTTCTCCTTCCTTTTCTTTAGCTCAAGACAATGATTCTTGCAGTGACCATACTTTCGACAGTTGAAGCATTGTATTTCTAAAATATCTTTCTCTTGATTTGTCTTCCTCCTTGAACCAAACTTCCTTTTGTTCCTGAAATTCTTGAATCTTGCCATGAAGGCTTGATCATCGTACTTCTTTTGGGGTTTCTCTTTTGCAATGATCCTGGACTCTTCTTGATCACAGCAAGTCCAAAGTTCTTTAAATGTAGGATACTCCTTTCTTGTGTTGATGCTTGAGGCGAATGCATCCCATGTCTTGGGAAGACCATTGAGTACTATGTTTACCAATTCCTTCTCTGAAATGATCTCTTCAATAGCTTGTAGTTGATCTCTTAACTTGGATATCCTCACAAAGTATGATGTTATTCTATCATCATCATTCATCTTCATGTCACGGAGCTCATTCTTTAGACTCATTATTTGTCCAACGTTTCTGACTGAGAAGAGGTTTGTTAGGGAATCGTACATCTTCTTCGATGAGTCAAGATGGGAGATGTAGGGTATCAAGTGGTATTTATAGAGTCCACTATGATACTCATGTCATTGATGTCACCGTCTTTAAAGTTCTCCATAACTGCAACGTTATGTGGTTCCTTCTCTTTTCCTTCTTCAAACTATGGTTCCACGATATTTCCTTTCACGATATCCAACACTTAATTCTTGGCAAGGATGAGGTCAATCCATGTCTTCCACACTCTGAAGTTAGAAGCTCCATCTAACTTGTTTCCTGACTTCATGGAGTAGGTCATGGCTTCTTTGACTTGGTCAACCCTAGATTTGACTAAAAACTTAAACTTGACATCTTGGCTTATTGAGAGTACCAAGAGATGCGCTAGGCTAGGGCGCACTAGTCTATCTAGAAATTAGGTCAATCCCTTCACTTAAGGTGCCTCAACGAGAGGATCCGGGTTTCTGCAACTACACCTATTAGTAACCCTAGTGACAGTGCTTTGGTGATTGCTCCTGCTAGAAACCCTAGTGGCAGTTCTTCAAGGAGATTAATATGCTTATGGATATGCTTCCTTCCAGTGGTTAGACTGAATGAAGGAGGTCTAGGCCCATAAATTGTTAGAATAAAATGGATGTGCTCGTTTTACCATTGACAATATCGCTATTGTCACCCAACCATAGGCCGAAGCCACCCTCCGAGCACCTTAACCTTGACAGAGAATCATTCCAGAAGCAAACCCTGGGCTAGATAGCCAAACAAAGAGTAGCGCTCCTTTCCCCAAGGATAGCACACCAAAAAGAGTTGATCAGATAGTCCAAACCCTAACCAAGAGATAGTTCAAGCCAAGCATGATCTGCTAGTTGCAGCAGTTGCAATGGCATCTCTCCTCCAAACCTGCACACAAAACTGGGCACTGCAGTGCACACAAGTGTTGCTCTACAATTCTGAGACTGCCTACTAGAATGAAGACTGGCCTCCTATATTTATAGTAATTCTGGCTAACTGTCTGGGCCGACTTCTCATTCTGGGTATCTGTCTGTTCAGTATATATTATTTCTTCTCGTTGACTTCTTCTCTTGGAGGCTAAGAACGTAATACAAGTTATCTTCTTAAGCCGACATGTCTTCTAGGGTTATTAGCCAACTCATTTGGGTTTCTTCTTGCTTCCCAGAATATTCTATTCTTGTTAGGTTTACACGTGGAGGTAAATACCTCCCGTAGCTACCATAATATCAATAATTATCTCATATAGAAAAATCAACACTTTGGAATTTGGAATTATTGCAAAGAAGTTGGGATCGAAGGGGCATTCTTAGTAATGCCAAGTTACAACAAGATTTGTGGGTATAATGGGTTGTGCTATTTGGTAAATTGATCGCCATCAATTGCAAAATACTAGAATCATCTAGTGATTACTCAAATGTGAAATTTTTTGGTTGTGATGCTTATTTTATTATTGGTGCTCTAAGTAGGACCCAGATCAAATAGTTATATCTTTGTTGGTTATGGTGCTAGTGTTAATGGATACAGATTGTGCAATCTTATTTCCCACAAAATAATCATTAAGAAAGATGTAGTGTTTGATGAATCTCCTTTCAATCCGGATTATTTTCGGCATGAAATGAGAGAAAATATATAATAAATAAATGTAGAGAGATATATCAGATATCTCGTAATATAACATAGATATATCAAATATATAACCACACACATAGATATACAATAATGCACAATTTCTATTAATGAGCAAAATGTACAAAACTATAGAAATACTGAGTGAAAGACTTGCTAGAATGGTTACAATGAGGCTCCAAAGGCCTTTTTAACATGAATAAAATCTAAAACTCTAACCCCAAAAGATGAAAATCCAATAGTTTTGTAGACCCCATTTTGGGTAGTTTGGTGTATCAACTTCCCAGGGGCATAACTTTGGAATACGATCTATGTTTTGGGTGCACGATATCTCATTGGAAAGGTATCGACAAGGAGATTCATTTTGGGGGCTCAATAATGTCTTTGTAAATCATCTAGGTTCCCAATCATGAAAAAACGTCATTTAGGCCCCTGAAAAACTGCTAAAAATAGTAAAATGCTAACAAACTATTTTGAGCCAGTTGGAATAGGTGCATGGCCACCGATATCCACGTGGATCACTCCTCTCATAAAATAAAACATATTAAAAGATGAAATTTACAGAGCATGACTAGTAGAAGAAGGGTATTTGGAAGGTATTAATTTCCATGAAAAATTTTCACCAGTTGTTAAGCTTGTTTCTAATCATGTTGTGTTAGCACTAGTTGTGTTACTTGATCTTGAGTTAGGGAAGCTAGATGTTAAAACAATTTTACATAGATTTTTGGATAAGGAGATGTATATGGAACACACAAAAATGTTAGTTCAAGATCACAACAAAATATTTGTTTGCAAGCTCAAAAAGAAAAAGTCATTGTATCGCCTAAAGCATGCCAAGAAAATAGTATGAGAAGTTGATTCCTTCTTGGTGAGCCAAATTTGACAAGAAATGAGTATAACTATTGTGTTTATGGCATATGCATTATCTTAGTGTTATATGTTATGTTTGTAGTAAGCACAAGCATGGTTGATATTATTAGGTTGGCTCAGTTGGCTAAGACGCTTGATATGAAGGATCTAGGAGCATCTAAAACAAATCTTGGGCATGGAAATACACAGAGACATGAAAGATGGTAAGCTTTGGTTATCACAATAGAAGTATGTGGAGAAGATACTAAGGAAATTCGATATGAATAATGTGAAACCTATAAATATTCATTTGGCTTTCCATTGTAAGCTTTCTTCTGGTTTATGTCCTAGTAATTAAGAAGAAAAGGATTATATGTCTCGTGTATCATATGCGAGTAGAAAGTTTGATGTATGTGATGAAATGGTCAAATGTTTCACATGTAGTTGATGTTGTCAATGGATACATGAAAAATCCAAGTAAAACAGTAAAATGAGTGCTTCGGTATTTTAGAGGCACGGGTATCACCTATAGTATGGTTATGCTAATTCAAAGCATTGTGCAAACATGTTCATGAAACCAATACTGTTAGAGAAGATGTGGTGGTGTTTGGTTTCTCTTGGCTTGTGGAGAAGGTGATGAATAGGTAAATTGTTGTCAAGGTGGAGATTGTGGAATGTGACAACCAATTATCCCATGTTTTCAAGATAAGTCCAATATTCTCTCCCACATATCGTTATGGCAATTCTGAAAATTAGCAAGATTATTGAAATAGGATCAAGTAGTTTTGTAATTAATGAAAGCAATTTAAGTAATTGTGGGAGAAATGGTTCAAATATGTAGCTCTTAGAGGCATATTTTGAGTTAAGGCTACAACCCTGTTCGAGGGCTGTATTGTAAATTTCCTTGATTGATAAATGAGAATACCAATTCCCATTTCCTCGTGGATATTTCCTTGTGTAATTCTTTGTGTGTTTGTTATTTAGTCAGATTCCTTTCCTTTTGTGTGGGCTCGCTGGCCCAACAATTTAAACATCTTCTTAAAGTAGCGTAACCCAAACATCTTCTTAAAGTAGCGTAACCCGGACTTGGATTAATTTAATCTCCACATTTGCATCTACTTTGTGAAACTATGGCATTTAGATTTACTCGGAGAAACATGATGTTGCAAGGAAACAATCGAATCCAAGATTTTCCAAACACTCTAGGGTTTTGAAATAATGTGTAGGTTTCGTGATGCAGAAAAAACAACCATCTATGGAATTAAGAAGCAGCTTCAAATTTGGAGTTTGTTTTTGGAATATGGGTAGACAAGGCAACGTTGGTCATATCTGAATGTATCTTTTTCCTTGGAAATGTTTATTGGATTAAAAAATAAAAGAATAATGTAAAATAATGCAAGTGATTTACGTTTGATAATGTGGATTGAATGTTTTATTTTGCGTTTGAGATGTTTATGGAAGGCAAATGAGAAGAGAATAAAGTGTGAAGGACATTGAAATACAATATATTATCTTGCATTGGAAGGGAGAGTGTACTGCCCAAAATTCATATCGATTATAGAAGAAAATCATTATCTTCTGATGACGCTACTCGGAACAATTTTTTTTCGAGTTTTAGTTTGTTAGCACGGGATTAACTAAGGGGGCACGCGCTTAGTCGATCTCGATTTATATAGATTATAGTGAAAATTATTTAAAGAAATGGATTAATTGTATTCATTTGATCTATGAAATAATGAAAAATAAGATGGTGTATGGATTTTAATGATAATATTAAAGTGAAAAATGAGAAGAAATAGATTGAAAAATAATAATAATATATTGTAAATTAATTCAAAAATACATATTATGATAATATAGTAGAGTAAATTAGATTTAGTTGAAGTGGTTTGTTTCGATGAATGTTTCATCACCAAGTTCAATTCTTGTAAATGACATATTGATAAGTTGAAATCCATCAATTTGATTGTGTGTGATTCCTCTATCATTATTTGTAAATTAAAATCATTATATTATTTGCTATAGCATTCTCCAAGGTCTATCTTAGGAAGCCTAAGGAGAGAGGTTTTATTTTTATCTAATAACCTCTTTGAAATACGCTCATCCATTCATGTAGCATAACAATATTCCACATCTTCTCCTAACACATAATACAAAGACTACATAGCATATTGTAAAGGTCAACTTACAGTACCAATCCATATATGCATGCTCAGACTGTTTGTACTAGCGGGTGGCTGCGTTCAACGCGCACCTCGGCTACACTCACCTATTTAATAAACATTAATCATGGGGAGCCTGGCAGCAACGATGGTATCATCAAAACAGAAAAACAGAGATTATTAGTACCCATTGTTCCAGAAGCATCTGCTCCTCCATAGAAAGTGGCGTGAGCAGAATTCCATCCACCGTTGTAATCCTCAGCAGCAGCCAGCATACTGGCTAAGATTATCGCTACTGCTACTAAAACACACGTAACTGTAGACATCGATGGACTGATCTGCATCCTGCAACGGTAGTGACAGCAAAATAGGCAGTGATGCAGATGAGTGGGGCAGT
>SNQJ01S0034359.1:45437-60174 GCA_010110895.2 Picea sitchensis | reverse complement strand
ATATGCGGTCAATGGAATTTTACACTCCCTAACTCAAGATACTATTGTGTGTTTTTGAGCTTTTGGAGAGTGTGTCTCTCTTCCTACTCCAAAGCACTAGCCTAGCTAAACGTTGGTGTAAAGAGCCCTAGAAAAAGTTACTAGATTGATTTTAATGTTACGCAATGTTTTTACAAGCTGTTATTTACTCAAAGGCAACGGAAGTGAAACTCATGATATGTGACTCTGACTCAAGTAATGCAAGGAAAATGATGAAATATAATCTTTTTCATTCCATGAATCCTAGTTATGGGAGAGAGAGAACATTTTCCGAATCAATCACAAAACTATAATGCAAATGCAATGCTCACTTTCCTTTCAGATGTCAAATGCAAATAATCATTTATCAAATAACAATCCCTAAATGTCTTTTTCAATACTTCAATACTCTTAAGATTCGATTTCACAATGTTTTCAAAATGATAAAAACAAAAACTTGAAATAAAACTTTATGGTTCACTTTCCAAGAAGAACTCAAATCAATGAGGAAAGAAAATCAAATCATACCGAATCAAACAAAACAACCCAACCAAGTCTTTCAATGAAAGTAAAAAACAAAACCAAACCAAAGGAGTCCCTGAATGCAAATGAAAAACGTCCTTTTGAACCAATAAGAAAACAAGAAACACCAAACACTTGACTCTCTGCCAATCACTGGTTCTTAGCTAACTCAACATACTCAACTCCAGAAATCAAAGAGATTGAAAATGCCAATAAGAGCTAAAAATCAAAATTCAAGCTATAAAAACAAGAAAAAACCTTGAAAACCTAGATCTGTTCAAGCAAGCAAACTAAGCAAAATATAAGTAAGCCAATGATCCAATAAGTCAAAAAGGTGTAAATCAACAGATCTAAGCTGTTGATAAAATCAAAACTTGATTTCAAAAATTTTCAAAACTTTGCTCGCAGGCAAGCCTTGGACACAGTGCGAGAATATAGAATTCTCGCAGGCCACTTCAATGCAAGATGTGAACAGTTCACACTGGAATATATACGCAAGATGCGAACATCAAAGGTTCTCGCAGGCTGTCAATGGGCACAGTGTGAGAATCTCTGAAACTAATGAAAAATTTGAAAATGCAAGCAAAATCCAGGTTGGCTTATAGACCCAGAAGGTCTCTTAGGGTATCCTGAGGACTCAAAGACTAACAAATCAGGAGAAAAATGTAAAGAGAGCAAATGGCCACAGGAAATTCAAAAAACCAAAAAGACAAAAGGATAAGATTCCCCAGTGGAGTCACCAATTTTGTTTCAGGATTAATCCGTAAGTGCGGACATGAACCGATCTCCCCAGATCCACCCGGATCTGGAACAAAACAGAACAGAATACTACTCTTTCCCTAGATCTAGCCTATTGAATGAACTAAGAGATAAGGATTGTAGGCATACCCTGTGAACGCTTTCCTTATGTCTCTGTTGTTCCAAGCTTTATATTCCAATGCTCTTGCACCATTCAAATTGCCACAACACAAACCAATCGGAATATTGACAAGTTAATATATTCAATATCTAGTCTATACATGTGATCAAGGAATCATGTAATAAAGTGACATCATCTTTATGGGAAAGGGACATATTACTGTATTGAATTAATTGAAAGAGAAACTTACAACCTGAGCCTTGATGTAGTAGGTCTCCTTTCGATAGCTCCTAGTTCTGACACACACACTTGCTCATGCATGAAGAAAATCAACCACTTATGATGACCTTGCTGTAGTCTCTTGTTGTTGTAGCTTTAGTCCTTCATACAGGCTTCAACAATTTTCCAATCAATCTCTTGCTAGCTTGATTCTCACCTTTTCCATGAGCAATCCCCTCAATATATAGGAGAAGATAGATTGGTTACTTGGATAGGGAATGATCCCAAGATATCTAGAAAGTCAGTACTTTGCCAACCATTCGAAAGCCAACTCATCCTTCTAGAAGGCTCAAGAACCTCATCTTTTTCCTCTTTAAAATGAAGTTCGCACCCTAACCTTGAGTACAGTGCGAGAAGTTCGCACCTCAGCTGAGAGCAACCTGCAAGAATCAAGCATTCTCGCAGGAGAGTATATATGTAGCCTGCGAACTATCTTTAAAATATGATTTCTGGAAACTGATAATTGTAACCTTTCTTAGGAAAATGTTCCTATGGAAGAGCTTGATATTTCATCATCATGACATTATCATAACATCATCATAATGACCAAAATTGTGGATAACACCAGGGTAGTAACATTAGATAAATTTCAGCATTGCAGCTGAAGAAATGTTATATAAAAGGGTGTCAAATAATTGCAGCTCATATGGAAGAGATACCTAAAGATAAGGTACCAAGTTTGGAAGATTATGCAATCCTGAAATAATTTGAAGATGTATTCAAGGAGGTACCGGGACTACCTCCAAGGAGAGACATTGATTTCTCTATAAATCTAATGCCTGGAGTAGCTCCAGTGTCAAAGACTCCTTACAGAATGAGTACACTAGAGTTTAAGGAGTTACAAATGCAACTTGAAGAACTTTTGAAGAAGGGGTATATATGCCCAAGTGTGTCACCTTGGGGTGCCCCAGTCTTGTTTGTGAAAAAGAAGGATGGAGCATTAATATTTTTCATTGACTTCAGATAGTTGAACAAGGTGACTGTTAAGAACAAGTATCCTCTGCCAAGGATTGATGACCTCTTTGATCAATTGAAGGATGCAAAGATATTTTCAAAGATAGATCTCAGATCGGGATACCATCAGGTAAGAATTAAAGAGGAATATATCAACAAGACCGCCTTCATGACAAGGTATGGTCATTATGAGTTCACAGTGGTGCCATTTGGGCTATCAAATGCACCAACTGTTTTCATGTGCTTAATAAATGGTGTTTTCTGAGAATATTTAGACAAGTTTGTCATTGTCTTTTTAGATGACATTCTTATATATTCTGAGTCAGAGGAAGAGCATGAACATCATTTGAGGATGGTGTTGCAAGTGTTAAGAGAGCATCAGTTGTATGCCAAATTGAGTAAGTGTTCATTCTATCAGAAACAAATTCATTATTTGGGGCATATCATTTCAAAGGATGGAATAGCAGTGGATCCTGAGAATATAGAAGCCATTAGAGTATGGTCAGTGCCAAAGAATGTGACAGAGGTCAGATCATTCATGGGTCTTGCAGGCTACTACAGAAGATTCATTGAAGGATTCTCAAGGATAGCACACCCAATCACTTCCTTTCAAAGAAAGGGTGTGAAGTTTCAGTGGACATTGGATTGTGAAAAGAGTTTCCAACATTTGAAACAATTATTGACAAGTGCTCCAATACTAAGGATTGTAGACCCAAATAAAGATTTCATTGTATGTACAGATGCATGTAATGAAGGACTTGGTGGAGTCCTCAGTCAAAATGTATTTGTGGTATGTTATGAATCAAGGAAGTTGAAGGAACATGAAAGAAACTATGCCACTCATGATTTGGAGTTGGAAGCCATAGTGCATGCCTTGAGGAAATGGAGACACTACCTCATGGGGAAAAGGTTTGAGCTAAGAATAGACCACAATGGTATGAAATATTTATTTGATCAACCAAATCTAAATGCTAGGCAAAGCAGATGGTTAGAATTTCTAGGCGAATATGACTTTGATATAAAGCATATCAAGAGGAAATAAAATGAAGTGGTTGATGCACTCAGTAGGAGGGTGCATGAACTACATGCTACAACCATCAGCATGTATCAGACTGATGTTAAAACAAAATTTCTGGAGGCTGCAAATACAGACCTGTAGTACAAAGAATTGATAGCAAAATTATAGCAAGGTAAGACACCATAGAATATGGATATTTAAAAGTTGGGAATAGATGGAATACTACTACACAAGAGAAAATTTTTTGTATCAAATGTATAGGACTTGAAACGTATAATTTTTCATGAGATGTGTAATGTTCCTTATGCAGGGCACCCTGGGTATCAGAAAACCGTGGCAACGTTCAAGAGCCAATACTTTTGGCTAGGTATGAAGAGATAAATTTCGGAATACATTGCTAGGTGTATGGAATGCCAAAAAATTAAAACTAAGCATAGACACCCAGCAGGATTGCTGCAACCTTTGCCCATTCCTGAATGGAAGTGGGAAGTGGTGACAATGGATTTTATTATAGGATTGCCCAGAACAGGAAAGCTACATGATTCAATCATGGTGGTGGTGGACAAGCTTACAAAAGCTTCCCATTTTATTCCACTGAAAACTACTCACAAGGCTGCAGATGTTGTTGATATTTTCATGAAGGAAGTGACACGATTGCATGAAATTCCTAAAACAATTGTGTCTGACAGAGACCCAAAATTCACTTCAAATTTCTGGAAAGGATTGTTCAGAGGATTTGCAACGAATCTGAACTTTAGTACAACTTACCATCCTAAGTCTGATGGAAAGACAAAGAGGGTGAATAGAGTGATACAAGATATGTTGAGAATGTATGTGATGGATAAACCATCAAAATGGGAAGACTACCTACACTTAGTAGAATTCGCTTACAACAATGGGTATCATGCATCACTGAAGATGATCCCATTTGAAGAACTTTACAAAAGAAAGTGCAATACTACAGTAAGTTGGGATAATCCAACTGATAGGGAAGTATTCGGGCCAAAGTTGCTCAAGGAGATGGAGGAACAAATGTTAAAAATTAAGCAGAATTTGAAAGCTTCCCAAGACAGGCAGAAAAGTTATACTCATAAAAATATAATCCATAAATAATTCAAAGTGGGTGATCATGTTTTCCTCAAAGTGAAAGCTAATAGGAGTTCCTTGAAGCTAGGAAGCTGCGCCAAGTTGGCAACCAGATTTTGTGGACCATTTGAAATCCTAGAGAGGATTGGTCCAGTTTCTTATATGATTGCATTGCCTGCATTTATGTCTGTTCATAATGTATTCCATGTATCATTGCTAAAGAAATATATACCTGATGCTAATCATGTTATTGATTGGAATTTTATTCAGGTGGAGCAAGAAGGTTCTTTCCAAGTGCATCTAGTGTGCATTTTGGACTGGAAAATCAAACAGCTCCGAAATCAAGCCATAGGGCTTGTAAAGGTCCAATGGAACTGGTACGGACCTGAGGACGCCACTTGGGAGCATGAGGATGCAATGCGGGTAGAATACCCACATTGTTTTGAGAAATTTTGAAAATTTTGTTGTATATGAGTACATGATGCACTAAGGACAGTGCATAAATAAGAGGAGGGGATTGTAATATCCCTCGCCTGAACCCAAATGAAAATGTAATCCTAGTATATTTAAGCTAGTGAGATGTTTAGACATCATTTTGTAATACACCTTTCATGGCATGGTGCATGCATATACTGCGTAGTAAAGTGATGTAGTATGCACATTTCTGGATACCGCGCACAGTAACTAAAGTGCGCACAATCTTGAGGACAGTGGATACCACGCGCAGTAACTAAAGTGCACATAGTATTAAGGTCAACAAACCTTTGTATATATGATATGTTTCATAGGCTAGTGAGCCAGTATTATAAGCTGGAATCCTTATGTTTTGGAATTAGGCCAGAGCGCCTAGATGTTAAAGGCCAGTGTGCCTATTTTGTATATATCTTAGGATTAATATAAGTACATCGTTGTGCGCAGACTGACCACTATAAAATAGATGGGGGACTAGAATCCATCAGTTAGGGAAAAGGGAGGGCCAAAATTTAAGGAAAGGGTTAAGCGAGAGAGCTTAAGCCAAAAAGGAATATTATATTAATATTTCTTAGAACATAAAGTATGGATAATTTCTTTATGCTAAGTTCTAAAGTTGGGGACAAGTGTATCAAAGTAGATTCCAACATTACAAGTGTCAAGTTGGGGACATGCATGCATATTGTCAGGATTTAGCTCTTTTGGGGGGATTTTTCCATTATTCATCCTTTACTCTCACTCGTCAGTTACACCATCACCTCTCCCATGATTCCATGACCATTTCTTTGCATAGTCATCGAGCTATCCTTGTACCTTCCTATCACTGTACCTGAACCTGTTTCCATAGCCATTTTTCTTGTTGGTGTACTTGTTAGCTTGGGAGAAGGATTGAAGAAGCAGGTTGTTAGGCCCATGAGAAATTCTCTGAGTGAGGGAATTGCTGGGGATCAATTTCTAGAAGGTGCCAAACTACAACTACAGTTCTCTGAGACTTCCGGTCCGGCCTGTTGCTGAAGCCCTAGAAGGGAAGTGGTGCAGCTAAAGGACTGTTGAGTAGAGAAGGGGCACACTTCCTTGGGTGGGACAGGCATGTGGGGAATGAGAGGCTGTAGGTTGTCGTTTGAGTGAGCACCTAAGATGGAGTCTTTCCTTTTGACTGTGAACCCTTAGCCTGGTTAGGAATCCCTTTCCCAGGTGGAGTTTAATCCCATCTCGGGGGTGAATCACTGTTGAGAGTGATGAACAGTGTGGTCTAAGGTTGGGAGGGTCGTGGATGGTCTACACACAATCGGTGACATTCTTACCAAGATAAGTACCAGTTATGCGATGAATTTACCTGTTGCATTGTCATTTACGTGTTATTTTATGGGTTTATTGCATGTGTGATTATAACTGTCTGTATGTTTAAGGGTATTCCCCTGGATATCTTGCATATCTATTTTTACATTTAATTCAGCCTAAAAATCGTATAATTACAGAATGCAATTGTTTTTTCATGTTTCATATGTGAAGCTTCCGCTAGAGCGCTGTATATATATGTTTAATTGCATGCAGTTCAATATGTATATATGCATGTGTGTATATGTATGTATTTGAAGAGAACAATTTATGTGACATATCTCAGTTGAATACTGGGGACGTTACAATATGTTTTCAGAACTAATTTAAGTGTCTGAGTAGTGGCATTTCTCGGCCTATTGGTGGCTGGGGTCTGTTACACTCAAGGCGTGAACAATGTCAACAAGTTCCAAGTCGTGGGTGGAATAGTTCCTCTCATTTTCCTTAAGCTTTATGGACTCATATCCAATGACATGTCCATTTTTAGTGAGGACTCTCGCAAGTCCTTCCTTACAAGCATCTGTACATACCACAAAACTTTCATTTGGGTCAGAAATATTTAACCCAAGCACACTAGTAAGTAATTCCTTCAATAGATTAAAATTCTTTTCACACTTGAGTGTCCATTCAAATTTAGTTCCCTTCTTTTGCAAAGAAGTGATGGAATGAGCAATATTAGAGAACCCTACTATGAAACTTCTATAGTATCCATCTAATCCCATAAAATATCTGACATCTGACACATTTCTCAGTGTTGGCCATCTCCTAATGGCTTCGATCTTGTCTAGATATACTTCTATACCCTGCTATGAAATAATGTGTCCCAAGTAATGGATATGCTTTTGATAAAAAGAACACTTACTCAACTTGGCATACAACTGATGTTCTCTCAGTACTTGAAATACCAATATTAAGTGATGTTCATTCTCCTCTTTAGAATTAGAATAGATAAGTATGAAATCCAGTAATACTATGACAAACTTGTCTAAATAATTTCTGAATATGCCATTCATTAAGCACATGAAGATAGTTGGTTCATTGGTCATTCCAAATGGCACCACTACAAATTCATAATGCCCATACCAGGTCCTAAAGGTTGTCTTATGAATGTCTTCTTCCTTGATTCTTACCTAATGGTATCCTACCCTCAGGTCAATCTTTGAAAATATCTTTGTTCCTCTTAGTTGATCAAAGAGGTCATCAATTCGGGGTAGCGGATACTTGTTCTTTATAGTGTACTTGTTCAGCTGTTGGAAGTCAATACATAGCCTCAAGGTTCCATCCTTCTTTTTGACAAAGAGTACTGGTGCTCCCCAAGTTGAAACACTTAGATGTATGTACCCTTTCTTCAACAATTCCTCCAAATACATTTGTAATTCCTTTAACTTTGGTGGGCTCATTCTGTAAGGTGTTTTTGACACTGGGGCTGCTCTTGGCACTAAATCAATTGAGAAATCTATCTCCCTTCTTGGTGGCAATCCGGGTATTCTTGGAATACACCCTCAAATTCATGTTGTACTAAGAAATATTCGAGGCTTGGCTCCTTTGTATTATCTGACTCTTCCACATGAGCTGCATACAGTTGACATCCTTTCCTAAAACATATTTTCAACTGTAAGGCCGAAATCTCCCTTATAGAGATGGGTCTTGGAGCTCCTCTCATAGTGCTTTGTTTTCCATTTCCATCAAGACATGTAAATGTCTTGTTATGAGAATCTAGGACAAAATGATGATTATTCAAACAATCCATCCCAATCAGAACATCATAAGACCCCAATGATATGATATTTATATTAGTACAAGCATTCATGCCATTAAGACTTATGGAACAACTTCTGACCATATTATGGATTCTCCTTTTGGTTCCAGTGGCTAACTGAACCAAGCTTTCTTTTCCAAGTTTACTTTTCTCCAAATATAATTTATCCACTATCTTAGGATCAATGTAACAATGAATTGCTTCTGAATCAATCAAAATAGAAATAGGGTGATTTATGATCTTACCTTCCACCTTGATCATATTGGAATGGTACTCTACTTGTCGATCATTTAAAGTTGCATAGATCCTTCCCATATCTTCGACTATTGTTGCCTCTTGGATGTTGTGCACAGTCTTCACTCTATCTTTTCTATGTGGGCAATCCTTGTACAGGTGATCTTCTTTGCATCCCCAACATTGGATTGGTGGTCTTCCCCTTTTTCCCAAGGAAAGTTATTTCTTGAAATCCTCCTTAGCATACTAATCTTGATGATTTCTATTAGGCTCATTCTTATTGAAGGGAGGTTTGAATCCTTTCCTCCTTTGATCGGACTTCACATTCTTCTTGTCCTTCCAATATTTCTGTAGGGATTCTCTTCCCTGGCCTTTCTCATACAGGTATTTATCCTTCTTGATGGCTTCAGTCAAGGTCTTGGGTTCATCATAATTGATATTTTCCTTATAAAAGGCTGGAAATCCACTTAGAAATCTCTGTATTTTCACTTTCTCATCATCAAAGAACTTGACATACTTTAAAAATCACAAGAACTTCTTCTCGTACTCGACCATAATCATGCTTTCCAACCTGAGTTCAAAGAACTCCTACATTTTATTTTCATAGAAACGCTCTAAGAGGTACTCCTTCTGGAATTACTTCTTAAAATGCTTCCAAGTGATCCTACTTTCATTAACATGTTCCACTTCTTCAGTTGGTCCCACTATACTACAACTTTCTCGTGTAAATGGTAGGTGGAAATCCTGGCTTCCAGGTTTGATGAATAGTTATGCAACTGAAAGTATCTCCTGAGCCTGAGTAACCATGATTCAACATCATCTTCCCTTTCTCTTTCACCATCGAAGGATGGTGGCTTGAGCTTCCTCAGCTCTCCTTGCAAACTATCTACCTCTTGTTTCATTCTTTATTGTCTGACAGGGGACACCTCTGGACTACTTACGGGATCATCCAATGCATAAAAATTTCTTTCTGAGTAAGGATTTGAGTGGTGTCCATGAGATCTTCTAGCACTTCTGGAATAACCAGCTCTTCCATGAGCATTTCTCCTTTCATGACACGTGCCTTCTTCCTCTTGTCTTGATTTCAATCCCTTCTTCATTTTCCTCTGCAACTGATTTAAGCTCTGTAACACTGGATCATTTATCTAACCTTTCTCTCTCATCAGTCTTTCCTTGTCTTCTTTGTAGCTCTGCACTTCCATCTTCAAGCTTCTTACCATTTCTATTAAAGTTTCCTGATCTCCTTTTTCCTTGCGTCCATTAGACTCCGTCTTTGCATTACCAACTCTGGTATTCTGGCCTTCTGCCTCCTTATCATGATTGGAGGCTCCTCCGCCTTCTTCCATTTCCTCAATATGCATCCTGAGATGACGTGATTAAGCCCTTTAATTCTGCAAAATGTGAAAGTGACCATTTTGTTAGAATTATGCATATGATAGACAAAAATTGCCAAACCATGCTACAAGTCTTTTTCTTGTTTTTTTTTGTTCATGGAGATAATATCCCCATTCTCCGAAAATAACATTGTCATGTTATCCTTGGGCTAACACAAAATTTCATCCTGCACAGGTGCTTCCTTCAAACCACCTTCCCAGGTGACCACGACTAGAAACCGCGGCTAAATCCTTCCTTAGCATTTTTTTGTCTCGGAGACAACCAATCTGGCCCTTAGCCCTCCTTCCCCCAGCTCTCAATCTACATGCGACCATGACCATGACCCTGCGATTATCTAAAAAAGTGCTTGTCCAGAGCTTCGGGACTTCAGAACCTTCAATCAGGACCAGATCAACGGTCCTCATCCTCCTTCATGATCAATGATTGAGATCCACTTCGAGACTCCATGCTTTGGGAGTCTCAACTTTCCTTGCTTGCCTCCTCTTGGAATGATTTTACCCAGAGTTCATGATCTGTCGACACGTGTCCTCCCATATATTGATGGATGTGAATCACTTCATCTCTTCGGGCTTCGAAAGTTTCAAACTTCCCTCCTACACTTTCTCCCAGAGTGATTTCACTCGAAGTCGACGATCCTTTGGCGCGTGTCTTCTGGAATAACCGATCGAGATGAACTCCAGCCTTCGGGCCTTCGAGATTTTTTGACCCAACACAACCTATCACATCTTTCCCCTTTGGAATGCCCAGTCTCCAGACTACACGATCTATCATCACGTGGTGAAATACTGGAAGCAGACACGTGGTCCAATCAGGCGGGTGACACTTGCCACATTCTTATTGACTTTTCAATACTCCAAATTATCAAAACCTAATGACACATGGAACACATACCATGTGTCCATGTCATCCCAGGTGACATCCACAAGCCACCTCTCTTCATAATTCTGGGGTCCACATCACCTCCAGGTGACATCATCATTCCCCACCACTTCGACTCTTCAGGAGTTTTCATACTAGCACACTTCCAATTATCTGGAACTCTGAATTCCCAAACTAGACAATCTGTCGCCATGTGTCCTCCTGGATCAAATGACTAAGATTCACTTCAAGTCTTCACTTGAAGTTCACGGTTCTTCTCCACGTGTCCTCCTTAATCTGACGACTATGTTTCACTTCGGGGCTCCAGAATTCAGAGATCTCAAACCTCAACCTTTTTTTTTTGAAATATTTTTTGTCTGAAGCTCATGATATGGTGACGCATGCCACCCCACGGATCGATGACTACGATTTCTTTGGGACTTTGGAATTCAGAAATCTCAAACTGCAAAACTTATCTGGCCCCACAAGCTTTTGTCTGGAGCCTTGGATCTGGTAACATGTGGCTCATAGTAGATCAATGGATAAGATCCTTTTGGGTCTTTGTACTTTGGAAAACTCAACTCTCAACCTTCGCTTTCCTCAGAAGTGCATAGATTTCTATCACGTTTCCTCCTGGATCGGATGGTCGAGATTCACTTTGGATCTCCGGGGTCCAGAAATCTCAATTCTCAACTTCTCCTGCTCACCTTTTCCCAAAGTGATTTTACCTAGAGCACATGATCGGTTGACGGGTGTCCTCCAACAGATCGACGGTCCCCAACTACTTCTGCTCTTCGGAGGTTCATCGCTCGAGTACCAACATGTCACATAACTTCATGCCTTTCAAATTGTGGGGGAATGCATCGGCGGTTTGGAGTAACCCACTTTTCTTCCCACAATTCTCCTGATGCTAACATGTAACCCTTCAGGGAAACTGTGGTTTGGATTGTGGGACCACCTTGGGAAATTAACTCCCATGCAACTCGATTCCCTGCAATGCCTGCTACTCTTTGATCTCTCTCTCCAATGGGATCCAACGGTCGTGACTTTAACCTTGCTTCCTTTTCATCGGAAGATCCATGTTCACCTATCATATGATCCAATAATCCTGGATATCTCCTAATCCTATAGTGGTGATCACTCCCGAATTCAACAGGAACATTCATGATCCTTCGAACCCTTACAAAGGATCTATGACGTTCTGTCTCCTGCGTAGCTTCTGCAACACTATTCCTCCTGATCTTTTCAATTTCATGGTCAGAGTTCGATCTCAACCACGATACTTTGGCCAATAGACCTGGCCCATACCAGCCCGATGTTTCAACCAGAAGCTCTGATACTAAACTGTAACATACCCAACTAGCCACAGGTTGGGGTATGCTACCTGCAATCCTTCCCTTGGACTTATTTCTCATACCGATACCTTATTTATTTATTAAGGATTCATAAAATAAGAGAATTAATTGACATACCTAGAAATATCCAGCAAACATGCATGTTCTAAAGATTCAATTAACGATAATTAAATATACAATAGGAAAACATTCATACACAGATAATAATATCACAACAGAGAGCACTTATCTTTATGAAAGATGACACCAACTGGCTGTAGACCAAGGACGTTCCACCCAACCGTAGACACCAGTCCTCCAAGTATCAACAACAGTGTCACCCCTGAGCCAAAGCTACGAGTCCACAAGGACGGTTCCAGAGTGTTACTTGGCTTCCTAAACCAGTCATCTCTCAAGCTCTCACAGGTTTCCCAACACCCATAGCAATCCAAGTACCCAACTCTCTTCTACCCAACTTGCACCACCTGAGAGAATGAACCTCCACCTTTCTCTGCCACGTAGTCCCTCAGACAATCCTTCTCCTTATTCGGGACTCCAATGCAACTGGTCCAAAATATCAATGCTGGAACTCTCAGGACTCACAGCTGTGAGACATGATGGACACATTCCACTACATCTCAGACATGCAGGACTCAAGGCATGACTGGATCACACCAAGGACCACTACAGCTAACTGTTGAAGGAAAATATCCCTGCGGATAGGTAGATCTCCTCTTGAGAGCTAGACTCTTAACTCTTAATACAAAATATGCTTATCATGGTCACTGACTTCCTTTTAGATCTATATAAACTAATGTGTGAGGAGGAAGGAGAAAAAAAGTACCTTTTACCAGTGTTTGTCCCTACACGGTCCGAGTTGAGCTCCAATCATAAATTCCTCGATAAGCCCTGTAGACCAACAAAAGTACGACGAGCTTCCTACTCTACTGAGATTATCTTGAAATAGATCTATCTATTAGAGACAAATTCATGTGAGATCAAACACAGATTTGAAAGAAACAAGCCAAGCATATTATATTTAAGATAACAACAATGAAGGATACTTACAACCATAGATGTGAGTGTAGCAGCTCCGTCAAGCCCTCCTTGTCCAAACCCTTGCTCAAACAGTCCACACGTCGAATATTGATGCTCTGAAAGACACCTTCTTCATGAGATCATAGGTCAAATGCTTCACAATTCTTTCCATCCTTTTCACCATGAGAAGCCCTGTTTAAATAGGCTTGGAGAGGCCCAACCACTTGAGATATCTTTAAGATAAGTTGAGGATTTTCCTCCTTCAATTAGGGATCTTCCCTAAGATCATGGCTTGACCAAGGATTCAAATCCAACTGCCTTCAGATATTGAGAGGATCTTCCCCTCGTTCTTCTCAACAAAACATTTTTTTGCCCAGAATAGGTAGCACTCTCTCAAAAGGGGTATCAGAGAATTATAGCACTCTCTGGCAATTTATAGGGGGTGCCAGCACTCCTAACAGTAGCAGCTCTCCACAAAAAGAGCAGATAGGGCATTATAACGCTACCTGACAGTGTGTAGAGGTGCACCGGCGCTCCTGACGGTGGTATAGGGGAGCATTGTCCTCTGAAACTCAATTTTAGTGGTTCTTTCAAATGGCAAGAGGTTCATAAACTATGTTAACCCATTCCTCTTCTTCCAAATCAAATGTTTGAGGTGTTTTAAGTGTATTTCTGATGTCGTTATAGGCGTGACATAGGAATTTTGGCAGTATGATTTTCCTGATGCTTGCGACACTTGTGACCAAAATGAGACACTTGCGACACTTGTAATGACGACACTTGCGACACTATCGAAGTGAGTAATTTGATGTGTAATAGATTGCCCCCCCAAAGTATGAATTTAAAAGATGAGAACTGATAACTAAAATGATTTGTAGACTTTCAAGCAAGGGTATAGACGTAGAGAACCTAACAGAAGCTACACACAAACATCCAACAAATATTATGACATATTTCAAACCCAAGGCCAGCATACCTATGCTTGGGTGATAAAGACTTGCAAGATATGGCCACCATAAAATACACTGCGGATCCATAATTGTATTGATAAAAGGTATAGCCACCAAGGATACAGTGTGGATCTATACTCTCATGACCCAAACTGATCATAGCCACGAAGAATACATAGTGGATCTACGAGATGACAAAACATAGCCATGACCAATACAAAGTGGATCTATGTGACAGTATATGTGTCATTTGTTCAAGAGAAATTCCGTTGCAACTTGGGTAAAGTACATATTAGAGTGATCACTCAACCGAGGGTCTTCTTACCGATCTCGATGTAGTACGAATCTAACCATGTGAATAGATGTCCTGATGTCGAACATGGAAGAAACCACTTGATTACCGTTCAATGATGTAAACCGTTAACAAGCGCGAGGGAAGCCACCATTGATGTCAGTGATTCCCAAGGTACTCTAGTACATTCCGACGAATGCGAATGGATGATATGAAGTCAAACATCCATGGAATCATCTGATCAGATGTCGATGATGTAAACCCATTGTCGAATGTGAGGAGGCCTTCCATTGAGGCATGCAGGTCCCAAAGTACTAATTGGTTTCTAAGTC
>SNQJ01S0034359.1:27577-45387 GCA_010110895.2 Picea sitchensis | reverse complement strand
CCTTCCCCAATATGACCATGGTCATAACCAAGCGCCTATGCAAAAAGCGCTTTCGCGATTTATCATTTCATGATTTTCGACACTATGCTCCGTTGACCCCAAGTCAGTGAAATTTTGATCACTTGCCACATGTCCTATGATTCCATGGTCTAGATCTAGTCTTGATTCAACGGCTACGATTGAATCATGATTTCGCGATTTCAGCATTCTTGATGCATTGGGTTCTTTGCTTCTCCATGTCGCGATTCGCGAAACTTCGATATGGAGTATGATCAACGGTCCATATCTGATCTCTATCCAACGGCTGCGATTGAATCATGATTTCGCATATCGCAAAATCGACATTCTTGATGTTAACATTCCTTGACATCTCCAACTCACGATCCCCAAAACTCCGATAAGAACTGGGATCAACGGTCCATATTTGTCCTCGATCGAACGGTCGAGATTATATCGGGGTATCGCATATCGCGATTTCGCGAGTCCTGTGGTTATTATTCTTTGACCTCTTCAACTTGCGATCCTCGAAACCCCGACAGGGAGTCAGATCAACGATCCACATAACCCCTTGAGATGGACGGTCCTCCTGCTTTCGGGATTTTGTGAGCCCCCTTTTCTCCTTGCACTTTAAACACCATGCAGGTTTTCCCCGATCCAACGATGTTCAGTTCCTGCGCTCATATATAAGGCCTGAGATCTATCCTCCTCTTCAGCGCGCGCTCTTCTTGTTTTTATTCAAATCTGACGGCCCTCATGCTGTCGGGAATTTTGGATGGGATCCAACGATCAGCAACGCTTCTCCTCCAAGCTTACACATCCTTCTTACTTGGAAGAATTTCGACTCTGCGCTAATTCCTCCTGAGCCTATGCTGTTCCTGTTTGTCCATCGATGCACATTCTGATCCTGCCATCTTCACTGTTGTACTTGCCATCAATGACAAGCATACACTACCTATTAAGCATTTGCCAACAGACCTTTCCAACAAGATATCGTGCGCCTAAAACGTAGATCATATGAAAAAGTTGTGACCCGAGGAAGTTGAGGTACTAACTTACCCAAACGGGGTCCACATGACTTTTGGCACTTCGTCTCCCAAGGTTAGGTTTTTTGGATGTCTAGGGTTTTTGACATTCATGTTTATTGTAAAAAGGCCTTCAGAGCCTCATTGTAATCATCTTCTTGTGAATGAGCGCAGTTGTCACATCATCTTCTTGTGAATGAGAGAAACCATCACATCTCTTCTCAGAGATAAGCTACCACCATTCTAGCAAGCTTGTTTCTGCTGCATTTTACAATTTCAACTTATTTCCTTATTGAATAGAAACCAATTTTACTGTATATCTGTTATTCTGTGTTAAGCATATTTTGATAATAATCTCTATTCATTTCATTCTGCAAATATATTATGGATCAGTGGTATCAGAGTGATCTTCTCCTTTTCGTTCTTAATGCATGTCCCCAACGAGGTCAGGGTACAAAGAATTGGGTCTCGAGCTTGTTTCTCTTGAGGAAAAACGCTCTCGCATGCCAAAAAGACCTCTCATGGAAGAAAAAAATAAAGACGATGGGACAAGAGATCCCTTCAAAATGTTTCTCAAGAAATCCCTCACGCAATAGAGGAATGAGATGATGGATAGTTTTGCACAAATCCCTTGGCGGCTACCAATAGGTGACACATTTTCCTCAAATGGAGGCACTGCCCCCTTCAAGGTATAAATTAACTTCAATATTCCTATATTTGAAGGTCAGATAGACGTAGATACGATAGCCAAATGGTTGAATCTGCTAGAAGGGTATTTCTCTATCGATAACTTCTCAAATAGTGAAAAGATTACTTTTTCACTGCTCAAAGTCGTTCCCCATGTCAAAGATTGGTGGGAAACTTACTGTGAGAAAAAGGAAATAGAGGAACCCTCATTATTTATAGTCGTAGTCACCTAGGAGTCCTTCAAGGATGTTATTAAGGAACAATACTACCCTGTTGGAAATTATAATGACCTGTACACAAAATGGACCACACTGCAGGAGGAAAGAGACCAAGCGGTGCCCGAGTTCACAAATATCTTCCATACCTTGCGCACCAAGATGGGTATCAAATATTCTAAGCGACATCTGGTGCTCAAGTATAACGACGGTCTACATAGATACATCCAGTCTGAAATGGAGTTTCTATACATCTCATTCTTGGTCTCGACCTACCCATATGCCGTCAAAATCGAGCAAAAGCTCAAACAAAAGATGTGGCAATTTGGGCCTGGAAACCCCTCACATAAAAAGCGAGGAAAGGGAAGCCCCAGCCCACAGAAAAAAGGATAGAGAAAATAAGGAAAGCCTCAAGACAACCAGTCTAGGCTACAAGCAAAGAAGGACACCAGAAAGACAAAGAAAGATACCAGGAAGTGGTGCGACTTCCATAAGCGCCCCTGGCATAACAATGTTGATTATTGCTTAAAGCAGTCATTGGCAGTTGAGGTGAAAGCCTCTGAATCAAATGCGAGTTCCGATACTAAGTGAGAACCATAAAGGGGGAGACAAATCATATATGTAGAACCCAATGATACCATTGTTACCACCAAGCTCCAACCCGATGAAAAATATGAGCTAGAGGAAGGAGAGTGCCTTTTTCATTCACAGATGTGGGTGAACGGTACCCCGTTGCACTTCATCGTTGATAGCAGTAGCCAGAAGAACCTCATCTCAACAGAGGTTTTCAAGTGACTCCCCCTGCCGACAACGCCACACCTACATCCCTACACCATCGGATGGCTCTACCAAGGAAGAGACATCTGTGTCAGCCAAAAATGCCACCTATGATATGACATCAAGCCCTTCAAAGATGAGGTATTGCGTGATGATTCCCCTCTCAAAGTTCATAATTTTATTTTGGGCCAACTATATATATGGAAACGTCATGTTGTATATGAGTCTAGGCCGTACATCATTATTATTAATTTGAACAAGAAATTGTACATGATACTTGAGGTAGTCCCACCCAATGTTATTTCCTTGATCTCTGCCAAGCAATGCAGAAAGGCCATCTCTCAGATAGGGAAGTTTTTCTTCTTCATGATTCACTCTCAGAATGAGTGAAAGATTATAGCCACATCCAGGGTCTTCGCGATTGACCTCTCCACACAGTAGAAGTAAGTGGATAAGGTCGTGTAAGAATACTCAAATATCTTCTCCTCACCTACCAGGGTACTTATGCAATATCAGGTCAAGCACCCCAATGCATTGCTTCCCAATGGACCAGTCTACCGCTACTCTCTGTTTGAGAATGAGGAGATCAAGCGAAAGATCCAAGAACTGCTCCACAAGGGGCACATCTGTCCCAACTTATCACTTTGCAGGAGCCCAATCGTGCTGATATAGAAGAAATATGGAACCTGGCGACTCTGCATTTATGACCAGACCCAAAATAAAATCACAGTCAGAAACTGGTACCTGATTCCCTGAATCGAAGACCTCCTTGATAAAGTCATGTGGGCCAAATATTTCATTAATATTGATCTGAAGTCTAGCTACCATGAGGTCGTGATAGAATATGTACATGTATGGAATACCGCCTTCAAGTCAAAGGAAGGTCTTTTTGAATGGTTGGTCATGCCCTTTGGTTTGAAAAATGCTCGAACTACTTTCATGAGGATGATGGATGATATCCTCTGAGCATTCACCAATACTTTTGTAGTGGTGTATCTGGATGACATCCTCATTTACATCAAGACTTGGGCATAACACTTGCATCATATTCAACGGGTTCTGCACACCCTGCGAGAACATCATCTCTACACCAACTTAAAAATGCTCCTTTGGCATGGAAAAGGTTCATTACCTAGGCTACATCATTGATCAAAATGGATTACATGTGGATCTAGAAAAAATCCAAGTCATCCGTGACTAACCAGCCCCAACCAGACTCACTGAGCTTTGAAGCTTCTTGGGCCTTGCCAATTTCTACTGCAAGTTCATGTTGGGATTCTCCCATATTGAATGGGCCCTCAGCCAAGTAACCAGAGGTGGTGGTAAGGTGAAATTTGTGTGGGGCCGGTCCCAACAACAAGTGTTCGATGATTTGAAGCAACACTTATGCTCATCCCCATTACTTTCACTACCAGACCTGGAACAACCCTTTGAGATCAAGGCATATGATTCATACTATGTTGTGGGTGTCATTCTCACTAAGCACGACCACCCCATGGACTATCATAGTGAGACACTATCAGATGTTGTCTGTAAGTACCCTACTTATGACAAAGAAATGTATTCCATTGTGCAAGCCTACCGCTGGTGCCAGTGGAGACATTACATTCTTGGGAAGGAGACAATCATCCACACTAATCATAAGCCACTGCAGTTCATGCAAACATAAGGCAAATTGTAGAATGACCGCCATCAAAATTGGTCCACGTACTTGCAAAAATTCCACCTCAACATCAACTATAAAACGAGAAGCACCAACCGCGTCGCTGATTGCCTCAATAGACTGTCAGTCACAACACTCACCATGATGCTAGAATCTTGTGGCCATGAGACCTCTAAATGGCCCCAACTATATGAGAAAAATCTGGACTTCTCCACCACCTACCAAATGTTGGGCGCAAACACAGTTGTCGCTAATTTCCATATTCAGGACGGGTTGTTGTGGTGTCTGGGCCATATATGCATTCCATCAAGCAAGCAAGCGAAGCTGATCTAGGAAGAACACTATAGTGAGGTGTCATGACACTTCGGCATAAAAAAGACAGTGGAAATGCTGCAAAAACATTTCTACTGATCAAAACTTTGACATGAGGTCAACAAGTATATCAAGTCCTGCACTACCTGCAAGATTGCCAAATCGACCACTAAGAACCAGGGCTTGTACACCCCTCTGCCTACTCCTGACAGTCCATGGGAATACATCTCAATGGACTACATGTCGAGCCTCTCGTCCACCAAGTGGGGAAATGACTATGTTTTTGTGGTTGTTGATCACTGTTCTAAGATGGCGATTTTGGCCGCCTACAAGAAGAGTATCACAATAGAGGACATTGCCAAGCTCTTCTTTGAACAAGTATGGGTACATTTTGGAATCCCACAAACCATTGTCTCAGATCAAGACAATTTATTTCTCATCACATTCTGGTCAAGCCTCTGGTCACTACTGGACACCAAGCTCACTAAATCCATGGCCTTCCATGCCTAGAGAGATGGCCAAACCAAGGTCGTAAATAGAATGATCATGCATATCTTATGCATGTATAATTCCAAGAACCCTCTCACATGGGATGAGAGTCTCCCCTATGTTCAACATAGCTACAACCGAGCCCTGCATAGCTCAACCGGCCACAACCCCTTTCAGGTGGGGTTGGAATTCCAACCATTGGGTCCCATAGATGTTGCACTACCCCTTACAGTCACCTCGATCGACTCATCTTCTGCTCCAAATGAAGTTGAAAAATCCACCTGATTCATTGATCATATCTAGCACATCTACCAACAGGTTCAGGATATCCTATAGAAGTCCAATGACAAGTACAAGCATCACCATGATCAACACTGGGTTCCACATAAGTTTTAGGTGGGCGACAAAGTTTGGTTGCACTTGTAGAAAGAATGCCTTACAAGACCCCATCCGAAGCTTCACCCACTTCGTTATGGGTCGTACACCATCACCAAGGCTGTGGGTGATAATGATTTCAAGATCAACATTCCTCCTTTGATTGGCTTGCACCCAATGTTCAATGTGGATATCCTTCGACTATTTTTCCCACCATTATTGGACACCTCAAAGATAGAAGAACAAATGTCACCAACATAACTCAACCCCGACTGCATACAACAAGAATATAGTGATTAGATTTTGGACAAACAGATTAAGGGAACTCACCAACAAAGGATCCAGCTTTATCGAGTTGTCAAAGTAGGGCAGCTCCTGTAGCAAGGCAAGTGGCTCACCCGGGGCCAAATTCAATAGAAATTTCCTCATCTGATGGGGGAAATCAATGCAATGGAGAACATTGATTTATAAGGGGGGAGGATTGATCCAGATGGATTTCAGTGGCCTCCCAACTATTCCAACTGGCTCATTTTGGTATTTTTCCACTTTGGTAGTTTTTTCCCTAGTTTTCGGGTCCCTGATTTGCGGGGACATTTTGAGGCCCTAAACAACATTTTTTAGGACTCTCCATAATCAAAATGACGTTTGATAGATTGCATCAAAATGTTTATTCCTCGTATAAAACTTCTGAATGAGCTATCATGCACTTAAAACAAAGATCGTATGCAAAAGTTATGACCCCAGAAAGTTGATGTACTAACTTACCCAAATGGGGCCCACATGACTTTTGGCGCTTCATCTCCTAGGGTTAGGTTTTTTGGATGTCTAGGGTTTTTGAAATTCTTGTTTATTTTAAAAATACCTTTAGAGCCTCATTGTAATCATCTTCTTGTGAATGAGTGAAACCGTCACATCTCTTCTCAGAGATAAGCTTCCACCATTCTAGCAACCTTGTTTCCGCTGCATTTTACAGTTTCAATTTATTTCCTTATTGAATAGAAACCAGTTTTACTGTATATCTGTTATTTTGTGTTAAGCATATTTTGATAATAATATGTATTCATTTCATTCTGCAAATATATTCCAGATCAATTAAAGTATGATTATAGTTTTGAAGACAACAAATGAATATTATAATTACTATTTTTTTTTTTAATTTGACCAATCTGAAAAAAGTTGCAGATTTTAAACACATTTAGTTTGACACCATTTATCTACCTTAATTTTTTTTTAAAGTAAAATCTAAAAGTACCCTTTTGAAGAGGATAATGAAAGGTTCCATAAAATAAATTTTCCATATTTTTTTACTATGTATTATTTCATATATTGATTTTTGATTTTACTGAATCATTATGGCATCTAAAAATAATATGCATACATTTTTTTTTATAAAATA
Organism: Picea sitchensis; assembly: GCA_010110895.2. Taxonomy (NCBI): domain Eukaryota; kingdom Viridiplantae; phylum Streptophyta; class Pinopsida; order Pinales; family Pinaceae; genus Picea; species Picea sitchensis. The sequence goes on along the minus strand of SNQJ01S0034359.1, from coordinate 38,451 downwards.
AACTAAAATTACTAAAAAGAAAATAAATTGTATCAAAAGAAAGTAGATTCAATTCTAAAAATTTTGGTACTACTTTAGAAACCAGACACATATTATTTTAAGGAGTCCACTCCTCCCCAAGTTGGAGTGCGTTGAAGTGAACACATACTTTTCTGAAAAGTGCCATAGTTACAGGTTTTCAACCGAACTAATAGGTCAACCGAAAGTTAGTTTTAACAGAAAATTGTTGGTAGATTTAAAATTCATATTATATTTTTCAATGGTGCCATTAGATTTAACTTTCATCCGAAGAAACAGTTCGGTCAAAAACTATTTCGGTCAAAAAATTGAAGAGTTCGACCGAAAATATGAGATTAGCAATTTTTACAACCTTATTCTCACGAAAGTGTTACCCAGCTTCATGATTTTACTGATAATTATATCATAGTTTTTCTAACGATGGTTCGTGTTAAAAATTCTTGTAGATCAAGCATCTTCTCCAAGTGATCTTTAACATTCAAAGTGTTCCTACATTTATAATGGTCCTCACCAAGCTTCGATTTCCTGCATATTCCACAGTTGTTAGTATGAAATAAATTGAGTTCATTTCTTGTACCAAATAGCCTTTGCAAATTACAATGATACCTCCTCTCAAATTTGTTGCAATTTCATCACATCTTCCTTCCATTCACTATGATTTTGTCCCTCATATCACTATACAATTTCACCCATTGTGTTCTTCCAAATGTTGGTCAAAAGTTTTCTTAGAAAGCAGTAATATCATTAGTTTTCAATATTGTTTCTTGTGTGTGTATAAAACAACAATAAGAAAAAAAACACAAAGCATCCCTTTACATGGAGCTATGCTCTCATTCCTCTTGATTGAATCGATTGAAAGCAAACCTCTATTGTGTAGCCATAAAATCGATTCTAAAAAACTTCAACACTTCTCTAATAAAATACAAACCCTCTTTAATCAAGTTGCGCCCAAATTTGAGTTATTAATATATTGCTTATAGTGGTGATTTGTTCCCATTTCAACCTTCAAATAATTCTTTGTTGAACTACACTTAATAAAATGATCATTCAACACAAAGAGATTTATTCCCATTATATTCTTCTTCCTTCACTTTGAATTTATGACTTTGGAATTTTTTATGAGACGTTCTCAAATATGCAATTTATTTGAACAAAAAGATTTTAGGGTGCATTTCTCTCCATTTATTCTTCCATATATAAATCATTGTATAAATATTGTCATTTATTTAGTAGTTCATGGTTCCATCCTTCCTGTATTTCCATTGATGTCCTTTGCATTCATTTGAAGAATTGTCCTTGACTCATAGTTTTAATTTTATTTACTTGAAATTCATTATCTTTCATTTGGTTTTCCATTGTATTTCCTTTTATTAATTTTCCCGCAACACTACAAGAAATAATCATTGAAGAACTAAGACATTTATTTAGATATACACGAAAGTTGCATGAACATGTATACATGAAATGTTGTAACTCTGAGCCTTTATAGCATTTATTGTCCAACTTTCCAGTGATACATTCCTTGGTGTTGCTTGTTATCGGTTTTCCTTGTTTTTATTTCTTTGCAGGGTTTTTATTTCTTTAATTTGATTAGCATGTTCAGATTGTCATCGGTGTAGGATAGATTAGAGACTTAGTCATGCATTTATTGTGCTTGCACCTCTAACTTTATGAACCCCTCGGGTTGAAATTAAATGTAATGAAAATTATTGCATATAATTTACCCGAAATATAGCACCAAGATCATAGCACACCTCTAGTGAGAAAACAAAAAAGGAAAGAGAACCTTCATCAACCTCTAATAATACCGAACCCTAGGTCGTTGGAGAAATAACTTACAGGACGACATTAGAACTCCAAAACTCAGATATCCCATGGGATCTACTGACAAGATCCTAACTAGATCTACCTTTAGTACTCCCCCTTGTAGTTTTTGTAACTCCTCTAATATCCCTTCAATCAAGTACCCCTCAGTATTCCCCCTCATCATCTAGTAGGGTATGAATTCCACTAGCTTATGTAGTAATAGTTGGAAAGGACTGTAAAAAAAATAAATCCTTAGACATTTGATTGTCTGAGTAATCAACCAAATAGATGTTTTCATCCATTATATCATCCCTTGATCCCAATCCCCCAATAAAATCTAATAATATAACATGTACAAAGCCATAATTAAAAAGAAAAAAAAAGTGTTATATTAATAGGAAACACGAGAATATTTTGCACCTATCTAAATTTGATCCTAAGATGTTTTGGAGGAAAATTCTAACTTGAAACTCTAATGAAAATAATATGATTCCCTTGAAGGAATGGAATTCCTATCTTAAAAATATTTGTGAATCTCCTAATTCCATAGAGACCATTTCTAATGTTCATATACATGACGAAGTTTCTTCTATGGAATATGAAGAGTTTCCATTTAAGTGGCTTGCAAATGGAAAATATAAGCACATCGAAGGATATCAAGGTGAAACATTGAAAATAAAATGGCCTATCATCATACCCCATATAAACAATCTCTTCAATTTGGAAATTAGGTATGGCTTCCCTAAACATTGGACACAAAGCCTCATTCTACCTATTTTTAGAAGTGGGGATAAAATAAATCTATATAACTATAGGACCATTATGATTATCCCCATTTTATCAAAGCGGTATGGAATTATTTTAGAAAAGAAGATTACCATATGGGTAGAAATCCATGGAAAAAGTGCTAAAGTACGAGACATATTTAGGAGCTATCATTCTATTGTGGACCACCTTGTTACACTTAGGATCATTGTGGAGGAGTGTTGCAATAATAAAACAAATCTCCTTTGTTGTTTCACTGACTTTGAAAATATTTTAACATGGTGCCTAGGAAAAACCTTTGGAACGAGATGGAAGAGTTAAACATTCCTTTCGAGTTGAGGGCTACTGCTGCAAGGTTGTATGAGAATGATATTTCCAAGTTTAGGAACATTGAGGGATGCTCAGAGGAAATTAAATACATAACATTGAAGTTAAGAATGGTTGTCCCTTTTCCCCAACTATTTTTTGCCTATATATTGACAAGTTAGAAGATTATTTGGAAAGAAAGGTTGTGTTGGCCCAATTCTCACTGGTATAGTCCCTTTGATCCTACAAATCAACAAAGAATCCTCAAATATTTTTTCTCCAATATGAGTATGACTACTAATATTGACAAAATGAATGTTATGATAATTAAATCCAAAAAATTCACCCATGAAACTTTCATATATTAAAATCATAACTCGGAGGAAGTTCCTTCATAGAAATATCTCAAAATCAATATTCATCGTAAGCTCAACTAAAACTATAACATTGAGAAAAGGATAAATGGAGGGTAGAAATCTTATTATGGGTTTGAAAAAAAATGTAAATTACTAAATATTTGGATATGGGATAAGAAAAACCTCCTCCTTGAGAGTCTCTTTACTCCTATTATTTTATATGGATGTGAAGTTTGGGGATGCAATATCTCTAGAGAATCATTGAGAAAGACAGAGAAAATCCAAAATAATTTTATAACTTATAATATAAAAATTAAACGAAATACACCATATCCTATCCTTCTCATGAAAGTGAGCATTTCCCCTATATGGATAAGGAAAGGAGAATGCTCAGTGGTGTTGGGATCACATAAGAATTCTGGGTGGAGGCAGTGGAGACTGTAAGATATCTGGTGAATGTGTCTCCTTCGTCAACGCTAGTCGACACGACTCCAAATGAGGAATGGTATGGTATGAAGCCTTTGGTGCCACATATCAAAGTATTTTTCTATGATGCATTTGTGCATGTTCCCAAGCAAAAGAGGAGCAATTTGGAGAAGAAGGGAATCAAATGTATTTTCATTGGATATAAAGAAGGGATGAAATGATATAAGCTCTGGGATCCTGCATCAAGGAGAACAATGTACAATTGAGATGTGGTCTTCAGAGAAGTTAGAGGTAAATCCAAGCCTGAGGAAGTTGTTCAGACCGAGAATAATACTAATACGGTGCATTTTGAACTGAGGAATGAAGAAGATGATTCAGATGAGTCGATTGAATTTGAGGAATAGTTTGAACAACTAAATCTGGTGGTAAGGAGGTAAGAAAGAGTAAGGAAACTAGTTGAGAGGTATAGTCTACCTGGATTCCGTTCCGCATTTGTTCTAACCACCATCGATGATGAGCCCAAGTTGGTTGGTGAGGAAGTCGAATCGGCAAACGGTAAACTAAGGAAGGATACCATGATAGAAGAGATGGAATCCTTGTATAAGAATGAGACATGGGATTTAGTTAAGTTACCTAGTGGAAGGAATCCTGTTGGTAGCAAGTGGGTGTTCAAGAAGAATATGAATGTCGCAGGACAAGCCGAGAAGTTCAAATCTCGACTCATAGCGAAAGGTTATTCCCAAGACGAGGGAGTCAACTTCAGTGATATTGTTTTCCCCTATTGAAAAATTAACTTCCATTAGAGTACTAATGTCTCTGGCCGCAACATTTGATCTGGATCTAGAACAGATGGATGTGAAGGCAACGTTCCTACATGGTGACCTGGAAGAAGAAATATACATGAAACAACTTGAAGGATTTGTAGTAAAGGGAAAGCTAAAGTTGGTGTGCAAACTCAAAAGATCCCTTTATTGTCTAAAGCAATCGCCAATGATGTGGTACTAGAAGTTTGACACATACATCCTGTTGAAGAAAAATCTCCCTGCGGACACGTAGATCTCCTCTTGAGAGCTAGACTCTTAACTCTTAAGACAGAAGATGATTATCATGGTCACTGACTTCCTTTTAGATCTAGATAAACTAATGTGTGAGGAGGAAGGAGAAAAGAAGTACCTCTTACCGGTGTTTGTCCCTGCATGGTCCGAGTTGAGCTCCAATCCTGAACTCCTTGATAAGCCCTGTAGACAAATAAAAGTAAAAGCAACTTCCTACTCTACTGAGATTAGTTTGAAATAGATCTATCTATTAGAGACAAATTCATGTAAGATCAAACACAGAATTGAAAGAAACAGGCCAAGCATATTATATTCATAAGGACAACAATGAAGAAAACTTACAACCATAGATGTGAGTGCAGCAGCTTCATCAAGTTCTCCTTGTCTAACCCTTGCTCAAAAGACCCACGATCAGAATGACAATAACTTCACTGATAATTCTCCTCCACTTCACTATGTGTTTCCTATGAGATCATAGGTTTCATGCTTCTAATCCTTCCCCCCTTTTCACCATGAGAGGGCCTGCTTATATAGGTTAGAGAGGCCCAACCACTTGAGATATCTTTAGAGTAAGTTGAGGATTTTCCTCCTTCAGTTAGGGATCTTCCCTAAGATCGTGGCTTGACTAAGGATTCGAATCCAACTACCTTCAGAGATTTAAGGGATCTTTCCCTCATTCTTCTCGACAAACCAACTGTTGCCCAGAATAGGTAGCGCTCCTCCAAAAGGGCAGTCAAAGCGTTATATCGCTCCCTAGTAATGTATAGGGGGGCGCCAACACTCCTAACAGCAGCAATGCTCCTCTAAAATGGTAGACAGAGTGTTATAACGCTCCCAGATAGTCTATAGGGGGGCGCCATCACTCCTAAGAGAGGTATAGGGGAGTGCTCTCCTCTAAAAACTCAACTTTAGTGGTTCTTTCAAATGGCAAGAGGTTCATAAACCTAGTTAACCATTCCTCTTCTTCCAAATCAAATGTTTGAGGTGTTTCAAGTGTCCTTCTAATGTCGTTATAGGTACGACATAGGCATTATGGCAGTATGCTTTCTTGACACTTGCGAGACTTGAAAACAACTTGTGACACTTGTAATGACGACACTTGCGACACTATCGAAGTGAGTAATTTTGATGTGTAACAGATTTCCCCCCAAAGTATGAAGTTAGAATACGAGAACTGATAACTTAAATGCTTTGTAGACTTTCAAGCAAGGGTATAGATGCAGAGAACTTGACAGAAGATGCACACAGACATCAACAAATATTATGACATGTTTCAAACCCAAGGCAGGCATACCTATTCTTGGGTGATCAAGACTTGCAAGATATAGCTGCCATAAAATACACTGCGGATCCATAATTGTATTGATAAAAGGTATAGCCACCGAGGGTACAATGTGGATCTATACTCCTATGACCTGAACTGATCGTAGCCATGAAGAATACACAGTGGATCTACGAGATGACAAGACATAGCCACGACCAATACAAAGTGGATCTATGTAATAGTGTATGTGTCATTGTTCAAAAGAAACTCCTTCGCAACCTGGGCAAAGTACATATAAGAGTGATGACTCAACCCAGGGTCTTCTTACCGATCCCGATGTAGTATGAATATAACCATGTGAATAGATGTATTGATGTCGAACATGGCAGAAACCACTTGATTATCGGTCAATGATGTAAATCGTTAACAAGCATGAGGGAAATCATCATTAATGTCAATGGTTCCCAAGGTACCCTAGTACATTCCAATGAAATGTGAATAGATGAGCTGAAGTCGAACATCCATGGAATCATTCGATTAGAGGTCAATGATATAAACCCACTATCGAATGTGAGGAGGCCTTCCATTGAGGCATGCAGGTCCCAAAGTACTAATTGGTTTCTAAGTCTAGTTCCTGGATAATGTGTTGAAGTCGACAGGAATAGACTCGTCGAAGGAGGGCCTTGATGTATCCCCCATCAATGACACAAAATAGACATAGAGATGTAATTGGTAGATCAAATGAACATGGACTGACATGAGTATTGAGAAAAGATATTTGTGATGGCTGACTCTCGAGGCAGATACTTCCCTTGAACAGTGAGGCACGATAGCAGAAACATGACATGGACCAAAACTTGATGATGCAGTGGATGTTGTGACTTACATCAGGTGACCCAAAGGAATATAGGAAACTCAAAGGATTGTCTCAATGCAGAGGTTCAGTGGATTAAAATGCGTGCAAAGACAAGGTGTCATGTTCAAGGGCGACCATAAGAGTTACTTGGTGATGTTCTAAAAAACTGCTTGGTTTGCTTCTTTCAATTTTTTCCCCCATCTAGATAGATGAGTACCACTTTTTGATTTAACAAGATCGAGGAGGGTAACACATGCTTGATATAACTCACCTTCGGTAAGTTCCTCTTCCTTTGTTTAACGAACTGGAAGAAGTAAGGGTTCTGTCCCATATGGGTCTGTCGATGTTTGTTTAGCGAGTCCAAAAATAGAAAACTCAAAGATTTTTCATGATTATAGAGTCTAGAAAAACACTTAAAAGAGAATTCTCTCAGTTCCTTTTTCGTAAAGTTAGTCTCACGAGGCCGAAAAAGAGATAAACTACCACTTGAAAGATGCCCTTTCGAACCTTTTAACGAGTGTGAAAGGAAGAAAGATCACTCGACGATATTTTCATGTTTAGAGAGTCTGAAAAGAGTTTAAAGATGACTCTGGGGGGTTCCTTTTTTGTGTATCCATACGGGTCCGAAAAAGAGATAAAATTTTACCTGGCGCGTTCTTATATTCTCGAGCTTGAGAATGAACTAAGACTATGCTCATGGATATGACAAGGTAAAAAATGATCAAAACTGCTCTGAAATTTGTAATGTCAAAACTGCAATCCAAAGGTTTAGTGAGGCCATCATATTTTTAAAGAAACCCAAAAGTAACTATACCTTATAAAAAAATGGAAATTTGTAAATAGTAATACAAGGAAAAATCTTCAATTACCATTTTATTTGCATAAGGATTTGTAGCAGTGGAGATTCTGATTTTGGAGGTGGATCTTGTTTTGCTTGGCACTGGAGCTACGGTTGATCATTTCTCTCACCGTTTGGACCAGGTAAATCTTCATTTACCCTCTTTCAATTACACGGTTCAATTTTTTTTTTCACAACAATACTTGAATAAAAAACCGAAGCCCTAGGTCGTCCAAAAGAAGATCAAATCAGTCCTTGTTCAAAACGATGGAAAAAGATCACTTGTTTACAAAAACGCCTTCAGGAAGTTGTAGCATGGATGCCAACACGTTGATTCTTGAGTGGATTGGTATTTTTTTCTAATGAACACAATAAGAAACCCAAACAATGCCCATGCAACCATCGAACTATGTAACACTAACTATCCCGTGGATAATTATTTCCTAGTTCGGTCCCCCTTCCCTAGACCAATACGCAGGTGAGGATGGATGGAGGAGGTAGGTAAGTGCATGGGATTGCATGAGGGTAAGAATGAGATAATTCATAGGTGACAGAGTGGACGAGCCAACAACCAACCCCACAATCGGACTAGGGACAGGTTTAAGTATGTTTGTGGGGAAATCAAGAACCCCCTAGCCTCCCCAAGAATCTCACGTAACTGATCCCTTCCCTTAGGTAGAAATGTAATTAACATAGGAATAAACACTTATCCCGTCAAGCCCCCTCTCTTGTGGAATCATAGCCCCCTATAACTCTAGGTCCTTGTCCATCTAGCAGCCAACGATGTATTTATTATTAATAATGATAAGAAACATTACATGTCTTGGCACACTGGCCTTTTAATAATTGTTTGGGCACTCTGGCCTCTCAACATTGTAACAATACATTATTTAAAATGGGGTTTCAAAACTTGGGGTTTTACATCCCCAACCACCCACAGGCTAGGGCATGCTACCTTGAAGCCCACCCTTGGACTTCGTACTCTTACCGATACCTTATTTAATTAATAAGAACACATAAGGTACAAGATTTAACGATATGCACAACAATATCCATCAAGCATGTATAATCTAAGATTTAGTTAAATGATAATTAAAATACATAGCAGAATACATTCATACATAGTTAATAATATCAAAATGGAGAGCAATTATCTTTATAAAAAGGCGACACCAACTGGCTATAGTTCAAGGATGTTCCACCCAACTGTAGACACCACTGCTCCAAATCTCAACAACAATGTCACCCCCGAGCCAGGGCTATGAATCCACAAGGACGGTTCCAGAGTGTACTTGGGTTCCCAAACCAGTTAGCTCTCAATCTCTCATAGGTTTCATAGCACCCACAACAATCCAAGTACCCATCTCTCTTCTACCCAACCTGTACCACCCAAGAGAATGGACCTCCACCCTTCTCTGCCACGCAATTCCTTAGGTAGTCCTTCTCCTTTTTCTAGGGCCTCCAACACAGTTGGTCCAGAATCTCAATGTTGGAACTCTCAGGACTCACATTTGTGAGAAAAATAGGGCACATGCCAATGCATATCAGACATGGAGGCCCCAAGTCATGGTTGGATTGCACTAGTGACCATTACATACAACTATCCTGTGGCTAATTCTCACCAGTTCCTTTCCCTTTACAAAACCAAGATGCAGGTGAGGATGGATTAATGGATGGTGTTAGCGTCAGAAGTCACTCCTAGATTGCTTGCAGGAGTAGAGCCTGACACCCATCAGTTTAATGTCACGATTTGTTTTAAAGAGGTGATCAAATGGAGGAAAACTTGAGGAGATATCACTCTAACTCGGGGACTGGGTCTGGTACATAAGCAACAAAGGAGGTCTTGATCTAACTTCATCCAGTGGGTTGATAAAAGGGTGAATAGGTGGAAGACTTGGTGAGGAAAATGAAAAAACGGCTTTGGGAAACAGGCTTATAGCTATTTGCAGAAGAAAGACTCTGAATGCAAGATCCACTTGGTTCAGGGTCTCAAGAAACTGAGGGGGACTCGACTGGATCCTCCAATTCCAAGTCACTCAGTGCTGGGAAAATCACAAGAACTGACCAGAAACATCATAACTGCTACAGTGATCCTATCCAACATCATCCTATAACAACTATAGCTCAACTGGATCTTCCAATTCCGAGCGTTTCTAACACAGTGTAACAAATATGTAAAAGAAACTGGCATTCATCAGGCAAGAAATCTCAAGAGTTCATACATAACCAGAGTATCGGTGCTTCATTAAATATTTACAACCGGGAGCTCTGCTCAACCATTGATAGATACAAAATGGTGAAAACGCCTTCATATACTCAGAACAACAACAACAACGGAACTGAGACATTGCATTGAAATCTTTGCGTCTGCATGGCTTCTAACAGTCAACATCTGAAAGATCGTGCAACTTATGTCAGATGCAATCTAACTCTTGACAGTTCCAACGGTGAATTGACGTGCCTTTAATTCATTGTCATGCTTTCCCATTATGGCGGAGGTGATATCTAACTACCACCAACCGCTTCAATAACTGCTTCATCAGGATTGAGGATGGCCCGGCCAACTTGGCACCTTCGGGACGTGGAGGGCCTCTTGCGCTGCCACCTAGAATAACTGACTGGCTTGGCGAATGAGTGCGGAGGCCAGCGCAAAGGATGGGGCGCATGATGGGAGTGGTGGCGTCGGATCATGAGGGCATAAACGAAGTGGCGAGGTGTGAAAATGGCGACGGAGGAGGGCACATGGTGGAAGACAGTAGGCGAAAAAAGTGGGGGAAGACGAGAGACAATGGACTTTCTCTTTGGCGAGAAGCTGACGTGGAAAGGAGCGGGACACATGGCAAGCAAAGAGTGGATGATGAGAAGGAAGGATGGCCACGCGGACCAAAGGGGGGAGGTGGATGGATGACACATGTCAGTAGGAGAAAGGTGGTTCTGGAAGATGACATGACGGGAGAAGGGTCCACGCTGGCTAAACACAGAGAAACTGGGAATGATGGGGTTGCGCGAGCACCGTTGATCCGGGCACTATGATCTCAGCCGTCAAAAAGCTACGCCCCCGATTCCGGACCCCCTGCCTCTGCTTAAAGGTAGAAAGGCAGGGGGGGTCCAGAATTTCTCTTATCATCGTTGATCCGGGCACGCTGATCTGGACCATTGAAGAGATGCGCCTCCGATTCTGGAC
>SNQJ01S0034359.1:4887-18815 GCA_010110895.2 Picea sitchensis | reverse complement strand
ACATCTGAACTTAGGACAAGTGGGTTTTTAACCCATACTTTTGCATTCTAACCCCCCTTACAAGAAATATCATTAACAGATGGGTAAGTGAGTGAAGGGAAGTACGTGAGGTAAATAATGGTATGAAAATGTAGAAGGGAAGGAGCGGATGAGCCAAAGACCAACAACTAGCGACCAACGACCAACAACCAACCCCACAATCAGACCAGGGATGGGTTTAAGTATCTCTCATGGGGAATCAATAACCTCCTTGCCTCCCCCAAGAAGCTCACATAATTGATCCCCTTCCTTAGACAAAAGGGTAATTAAAATAAGAAATAAATATTTAGCCCCTCAAGCCCCTCTCTTATGGAATCATAGCCCCCTATAACTCTAGTCCTTGTTTGTCTAGAAGCCAACGATGTGTTTATTATTAATGATGATAAAAACATTACATTTCTTGGGCATACTGGCCCTTTAATAATTGTTTAGGCATTCAGGCCTCTCAACATTGTAAAAATCATTATTTAAAATGGGGGTTCGAAACCCGGGGCGTTACATCCCCTCCCCCTTATTTTGGCATTGTCCTCAGTGCATATACAAAATAGAGATCAAAATCTCAAATTTATTCAAAAAGCTATGGGTACTCTACCCGCATGGCATCTTCATGCTCCCAGGTAGCATCTTCAAGACCGTAGCAGGTCCACTGAAGTTTTACCAGCTCTATAACTCGATTCTAGAGCATTTTGACTTTTTTGTCCAATACTCGCACTGGCTGAACCTGAAAATATCCCTCTGTCTGTAGATGAATCAGATGCCAATCAATAACATGGTTAGGATCATGTACATATTTCTTTAGTAAAGAGACATGAAATACATTATGCACATTTATGGAAGTAGGCAATGAAAGCATGTATGCAACTGGTCCTAGTTTGTCCAATATTTCAAATGGACCATAGAATCTGGCTCCCATCTTTGTACAACTACCCAATTTCAAAGAGATTTTCTTGGGCTTCACTTTCAAAAGTAAATTCTCCCCTACTTTAAATTCTCTAGCTGTCCTGTTCTTGTCTGCATAAACTTTCTATCTATCCTGAGCTGCCTTTAAATTCTGCTTGATCTTGACCACCTGGTCTTCAATGTCCTTGAGAAACTCTGGCCCAAGTACCACTCTATCTATTGGGTTGTCCCATCTTACTGGAGTATCGCATTTACTATTGTACAAGGTTTCAAATGGTATCATTCTCAATGAATATTGATACCCATTATTATATGAAAGCTCAACCAAGTGTAAGTAATATTCCCACTTAGATGGCTTATCAATTACATACATTCTCAACATGTCTTTAATTATTCAATTGACCCTCTTTGTTTGCCCATCTGTCTGGGGATGATATGTTGTGCTAAAGTTTATATTTTTTCCAAATCCTTTAAGAAATCCCCTCCATAAATTGAAGGTAAACTTTGTATCTCTGTCTGAGACAATTGTCCGAGGCATCCCATGCAACCTAGAAATTTACTTCATGAAAATTTCTACAATATTAGCTGTTGTATGTGTTGTCTTCACATGCACAAAATGAGCAGCCTTTGTTAATATTTCAACCACCACCATGATTGAATCATGTTTCTTATTCGTTATGGGTAATCATGTGATGAAATCCATGGTGATCACTTCTCATTTCTTCTCTTGAATTGGCAATGGTTGCAGCAAACCCGTTGGGTGCCTATGCTCAGCCTTCACCTTCTGACATTCCATACATTGAGCAATGTAATCAGTAACATCCTTCTTCATTCCCGGCCAAAAGAACTAGCTTCTTACTGGTGTAATTGTTTTCTGGTAATCGAGATGTCCAGCATAAGGAACATCATGCATTTCCTTCCATACCAAATTCCTCAGTTCTCTAGAACTAGGAACATAGATTCTATTTTTATGCATGAGTAATCTATCTTCCTTTATCTCATACTCCTTTATTTTTTGCAATACATCTCCTTGCTATAAGTTTTCCTTTACCTATAGGTAATGCTGATCTGTAACAAGATCATCTAATATTCTTCTCTTCAAGTCTGAATGATGCAGACTAACAACAGTAGCATGCATGAGATGCACTCTTCTACTAAGTGCATCGACAACTTTATTCTCCTTTCCCTTGATATGCTTGATATCAAAGTCATATTCACTTAAAAATTCCAACCATCTTGTTTGCCTGGAATTCAAGGTCGGATGTTCAAAAGGATACTTCAGGCCAATGTGGTCTATCCTTAATTCGAATTTCTTCCCCATGAGCTAATGCCTCCACATCCTCAAGGTGTGAACAATGGTAGCAAGTTCCAAGTAGTGAGTGGCATAGTTCTTCTCATGTTCCTTAAGAATTATGGACTCATATCCAATGACATGTCCATTTTTCTTGAGGAATCCCCCAAGTCCTTCCTTACATGCATCTGTACATACCAAAAAACTTTCATTTGGGTCAACAATCTTTAACATAGGTGCACTAGTGTGTAATTCCTTCAACAGATCAAAATTATTTTCACTTGAGTGTCCATTCAATTTTAGTTCCCTTCTTTTGCAAAGAAGTGATGGGATGAGAAATCTTAGAGAACCCTACTATGAATCTTCTATAGTAGCCAGCTAATCCCATAAAAGATCTGACATCTAACACATTTCTGGGTTTTGGCCATCCTCTAATGGCTTCGATCTTCTCTAGATCTACTGCTATTCCATGCTCTGAAATAATGTATCCCACGTAATGGATTTGCTTTTGATAGAAAGAACACTTACTCAACTTGGCATACAACTGATGTTCTCTCAGTACTTGCAATACCAGTCTTAAGTGATGTTCATGCTCCTCCTCAGACTTAGAATAGATAAGTATGTGATCCAGGAATACTATGACAAACTTATCCAAATAATTTCTGAATATACCATTCATTAAGAACATGAATACAGTTGGTGCATTGGCCAGTCCAAATGGCACCACTACAAATTCATATTGCCCTTACCTGGTCCTAAAGGTTGTCTTATGAATTTCATCTTCCTTGATTCTTACCTGATGGTATCCTACCCTCAGGTCAAATTTTGAAAATATCTTTGCTCCTCTTCGCTAATCAAAGAGGTCATCAATTCGGGGTAGATGATACTTGTTATTTATAGTGTACTTGTTCATCTGTCAGAAGTCAATACACAGCCTCAAGGTTCCATCCTTCTTTTTGGCAAGAAGTATTGGTGCTCCCCAAGGTGAAACACTTGGACGTATGTACCCTTTCTTCAACAATTCCTCCAATTGCATTTGTAATGATTTTAACTCTGGTGTGCTCATTCTGTAAGGTGTTTTTGACATCGGGGCAACTCCTGGAACTAAATAAATTGAGAAATCTATCTCCCTTCTTAGTGGAAATCCGGGTATTTCTTGGAATACATCTTCAAATTCCTGTAGTATCGAGGAATCTTCGAGGCTTGGCCCCTTTGTATTTTTTGGCTCTTCCACATGAGCTACATACAATTGACATCCTTTCCTAAAACATATTTTTAACTGTAAGGCTGAAATCTCCCTTATAGAGATGGGTCTTGGAACTCCTTTCACAGTTCTCTATTTTCCATTTCCATCAAGACATGTAAATGTCTTGTTATGACAATCTAGGACAACATGATGCTTGTCCAACCAATCTATTCCAATCAGAATATCATAAGACCGCAATGGTATGATATTTAGATCAATTCTATTATTGATGCCATTAAGACATATGGAACAACTTCTGACCATATCATGGATTCTTCTTTTGGTTCCAGTGGATAACTAAACCAAACTTTATTTTCCAAGTTTACTTTTCTCCAAATGTAATCTATCCACTATCTTAGGATCAATGTAGCCATGACTTTCTCCTGAATCAATCAAAATAGAAATAGGTTGATTTATGATCTTACCTTCCACCTCGATCATATTGGACTGGTACTATGCTTGTCAATCATTTAAAGCTACATATATTCTTCCCATATCTTCGACTGTTGTAGCTTCTTGGATGTTGTGCACAATCTTCACTCTCTCTTTTCTGTGTGGGAAATCCTTGTACAGGTGATCTTCCTTGCATCCCCAGCATTGTATTGGTGGTATTCCCCTTTTTCCCAAGGAATATTCCTTCTTGGAATCTCCCTTAGCATACTGATCTTGATGACTTCTATTAGGATCATTCCTATTGAAGGGAGGTTTGAATCCTTTTCTCCTCTGATTGGTATTCACATTCTTCTTGTCCTTCCAAAATTTCTGCAGGGATTCTCTTCCCTGGCCTTCCTCATACATGTATTTATCCTTCCTGATGGCCTCAGTCAAGGTATTGGGTTAATCATACTTTATCTTTTCCTTATAAAAGGCTGGCAACCCACTTAGAAATCTCTTTATTTTCACTTTATCATCACCAATGAACCTGACATACTTTAACAATCCTAAGAACTTCTTCTCGTATTTTTCCATAGTCATGCTTCCCAATCGGAGTTCAAAGAACTGCTGCATTTTCTTGTCATAGAAATGCTCTGAGAGGTACTCCTTCTGGAAGTACTTCTTGAACTGCTTCCAAGTGATCCTACTTTCATTAACATGTTCCACTTACTTCAGTTGGTCCCACCACATTGAAGCTTTCCTGTGAAAATGGTAGGTGGAAATCCTGGCTTCGAGGTTGGATAAATATTTATGCAACTGAAAATATCTCCTAAGCCCAAGAAACCATGCTTGAACATCATCTTCCCTTTCTTTTTCACCCTCAAAGGAAGGTGGCTTGAGCTTCCTCAGCTCTCCTTGCAAACTATCCACCTCTTGTTTCCTTATTTGGTATCTTACAGGTGACACCTCTATACTACTTACGAGATCTTCCAATGCATAAAACTTTCTTTCTGAGTAAGGAGGTATTGGTTTCCATGAGATCTTCTAGCAATTCTAGAATAACCAGCTCTTCCATGATCATCCCTTCTTTCATGGAACCTGCCTTCTTCCTCTTGTCTTGGGTTTGATCCCTTCTTCATTTGTCTCTACAATTGATTTAAGCTTTGTAACACTTGAACATTTATTTGACTTTTCTCTCTCATCAGTCTCTTGTTGTCTATTTTGTAGCTCTACACTTCCATCTTTAGGTTTCTTACTATTTCTATTAATGTTTCCTACTCTCCTTTTCCCTTGCATCCATTGGACTCTGTCTCTACATTACCAACTCTGGTATTTTGGCCTTCGGCCTCCTTATCATGACTGGAGGCTCCCTCACCTTCTTCCATTTCCTCAATAAAAATCCAGAGCTGATGTGCTTAAGCCCCTTAATTCTGCAAAATGTGCAAGCGACTATTTTGTTAGAATTACGCATATGATAAACAAAATTGTCAACAATGCTAGAGTTCCTTTTTCTTATTAATGCAGACCCCCTTCTCTCCTAAGGTTGCATGACTTCCCAGTCAAGGGTATTCAACCCCGACCTGAATTGGCTCTCTGAAACCTTGATGGTTTCGCTCTGTATTTAAACACAGGCCCTTCTGACTTTTCAGGTGTAGGTCTGATGGCCCCCGCGACCTTCTCCTTCGCTCTTGCAAAAATCTTAGAGTTGGTGCTAGCTCCTTTTCTCTTGGCCCCTCCTTAGATGTGACCTTAGGTGGTGACCTCATGAAGATGCATGATTGTGGCCACACTCAAAGGTGGTTTGGAACCAACTACTTTTCTCCCCAAAATTCACCTCGAGCCACCACGTGTCCTTTTGCCAAAACTGTGGTCTTGATTATGGCCCACCCTTGACTTTGTAAAGCCTGAGCACCTCCTGTCCTTGCAATGTGAGGTGACCATTGATCTCTTGATATTGACAGTTCTTCTAAATAGATGACTGAGATATACCTCTTGGGAACCAACATTTTCAATTTACCTCTCCCAGATCGACGATTGTGGTCATTTCAGAATTCCGGACTTCGAAATTCTCAAGTCTCAAACTTTACTTCCCTCGAAATACATGGGATTCTACCACACATCCTTTTGAATCGAACAGTGGGGAATTATTTCGAATGATCCGACGATCACCATTTACTTCGGTCCTTACCTAGAATCCAAAGATTCACGCCACCTATTCTCTTGATCTGACAGTTTAGATCTACTTCGGACGATTCGATGATCGACGTTTACTTCAGGTCCTTACCTGGAATCCATAGATTCACGCCACCTATTCTCCTTATCTGACAGTTTAGTTCTACTTCGGACGATCTGACAGTCGACGTTTACTTTGGGTCCTTACCCTAAATCCATAGCTTCATGCCACATGTTCTCCTTATCTAACAGTTGAGGTGTACTTCGGATGATCTGATGATCGATGTTTACTTTGGGTCTCCGGCTCTCTGGGCTTCGGGAGTTTCAACTCTCAACTGAAAAATCTCGGAGTAATTTCTCCGGAGTCCATGATCCGTCGCCATGTAGTGAAATGTTGTAAGCAGACATGTGGTTCAATCAGGCGGGTGACATGTATCACATCCTATTTGACATTCCAATCATTCACATGCTCAAAACTTACTGACACATGGCATGCATCCCATGTTTCCATGTCATCCTCTTTGACGTCTGCAAGCCATGTCACTTCGGAAATTCTAGGGTCCACATCACCTCCTAGTGACATCATCATGCTCCACCACTTCGGCTCTTCGGGCTTCAGGACTTCAGGAGTTTCCACACTAGCACACTTCCAATTCTACCGAACCAGCCAAACTACCACCATGTGTCTCCCTTATCAGACGACCCATATTAACCCCAGACTTCGGGACTTCAGAAGTTACCATTGCAAGGATCAATGACTACCATTCCTTCAGGCCTTCAGACTTCGGTAAACTCAAACCTCAACTTTTTCCGAAATTGTTTTATCTGAAGTTCACAATATACTGATGCGTGTCTCCCATGGATCAACGACTATGATTTCTTCAGGTCTTTGGATTTCATAAATCTCAACTTTCAACCTTCACTTTCCCCCAAAGTGTGTGGATTTCTACCACGTGTCCTCCTAGATCGGACGACCGAGATTCACTTCGGCTCTTCGGGGTTTGGAAATCTCAATTCTCAACTTCTCCTCTCTCTCTCTTTCCTAGAGTGCTTTCACCCAAAGCACACGATCGGTCAATGTGTGTCCTCCTATGGATCGATGGTCCCTAGCTACTTTGGTTATTAATAGTTCGATGATCGAGCACTAGTAAGTCAAATCACTACATGCCTTTCAATTTGTGGGGGCATGCATCGATGGTTTGGAGTAACCTGCTTTTCACCTTGCAATTCTCCTGATGCTGACAAGTAGCCCCTTGGTGAAACCATGGTTTGTATTGCGAGACCGCCTTGGGAAATTATCTCTCGTGCAACTTGGTTCCCCACAATTCCTCCTATCCGTTGATCTCACTCTCCAATGGGATCTGACGGTTGTGACCTTAGACCTTGCTTCCTTTTCATCAGACGACCCTTGTTCACTTGTCCTCTGATCCAATGATCCTGGATGTCTCCTGATTCTGCAGTAGCAATCACTTCCAAATTTGAAGGGGGATGGTCAAGGTCCTTCGAACCCCTTACAACAGGTCTCTGACGTTCTATATCCCGCATGGATTCTTCCACACCATTCCTCCTAAGATTTTCAACTTCACGATTAGAGTTCGATCTCAACCCCGAGATTCTGACCAACAGACCTGGCCCTTACTGACCCGGTGTTTCAACCAGAATCTATGATACCAATCTGTAACATCCCAAGCCACTCATAAGCTGGGGCATGCTACCTTCAAGCCCACCCTTGGACTTCATACTCTTACCGATACCTTCTTTAATTAATAAGAACACATAAGGTACAAGATTTAACGACATGCTCAACAATATCCAACAAGAATGCATAATCTAAGATTTAGTTAAACGATAATTAAAATACACAGCGGAATACATAGATAATAATATCACAACAGAGAGCACTTATCTTTATAAAAAGGTGACACCAACTGGTAGTAGACCAAGGATGTTCCACTCAACCATAGACACAACTGCTCCAAATCTCAACAACAGTGTCACCACCGAGCCAGGGCTATGAATCCACAAGGACGGTTCCAGAGTGTACTTGGGTTCCTAAACCAATCATCTCTCAAGCTCTCACAGGTTTCCCAACACCCACAATAATCTAAGTACCCAACTCTCTTCTACCCAGCCTGTACCACCCAAGAGAATGGGCCTCCACCCTTCTCTACCATGTAGTCCCTTAGGCAGTCCTTCTCCTTTTCCCAGGGCCTCCAGCACAGATGGTCCAAAATCTCAATGTTGGAACTCTCAGGACTCGCAGTTGTGAGAAAAATAGGGCACAGGTCAACGCATCTCAGACATGCAGGCCCCAAGTCATGGCTGGATTGCACCAGTGACCATTACAACCAACTATCATGTGGCTAATTCTCAACAATTCCTTTCCCTTTACCAAGCCAAGACGTAGATGAGGATGGATCGATGGATGGGTAAGTGAGTGCATGGAAGGGTGTGAGGGAAATAATGGTACGAAAATGCAGAAGGGAAGGAGCGGACGAGCCAACGACCAACGACCAATGACCAACCCCACAATCAAACCAGGGATGGGTTTAAGTATCTCTCTTAGGGAATCAAGAACCTCATGGCCTTCCCCAAGAATCTCATGTAACTGATCCCCTTCCTTAGACAAAAGGGTAATTAAAATAGGAAATAAATATTTAGCCCCTCAAGCCCCCTCTCTTGTGGAAACATAGCCCCCTATAACTCTAGTTCTTGTCCATCTAGCATCCAACGATGTGTTTATTATTAATGATGATCAAAACATTACATTTCTTGGGCATACTGGCCCTTTAATAATTTTTTAGGCATCTAGGCCTCTCATCATTGTAGAAATACATTATTTAAAATGGGGGTTTGAGACCCGGGGTGTTACAAGACTGCCCATAGCTAATTGCGAAATGGGAAGATCGAGCATGTCAACTAGGAGCCAAATTCATCGATTCATAGATAAAGAGGGTCAGCAAGGGAAATCTACCTGAGATTAATATCATTACTTGAGGAGGAGCAAAGGATGGTGCAGATGCTGATAATCTACCTAAGATCTAGAAAGTAGCACCTAAGAAGGACAAGCATGACCCTATGAAACAAAAGTTATTCTTTAAAAATGAAATAGAAGTGTTCTAGAGTATCCCTTATCCTGAAATGGAATAAAAACCCCCTCAACCCACCATTTATCCTAAGATTGCGCAATTCCCTACCTCACCCCCTGCACCCCAAAAATCAATAATCTCGATAAGACAACCTGAGTAGTCACAAAATTTAGTTGACTTTTGGTTTTAGTTATTTTATGATATTCTTGGGAATGACCAGCTGGTAGAAAAGTTGTGCAATACTCTGTATTTAGTCTTAGGAATGGAGGAATCCGCAGGAGCTATAATAATGAGTAATATTCCCAAGAAAAACACTCAGAGTTCAAAGAATGAAAATAAGGATCGGGAAAGAGTTTAGACTAGCAATCCAACTAGATGAGTGTGAGATTAAGGATGTTATGTTAGATATAGGATCTGATGTTAACATATTGCCTAAAAATAATTGGGAATCATTAGGGAAACCCCAGTTGATATATTCCCCAATCCAATTGAGATTGGCCAATCAGTATTGCATTTTCCCAATAGAAAGGCTGCAGAATGTGGAGATAGATATTGCAGGAGTAAAGAACGTAGATGATTTTGAGGTGATAGAAATCATGGGGGATAAGGACCCTTATCCTACACTACTTGGTATCATTTGGGCTTATGATAACTATGTTGATATTGACCTAAAGAGAAATACTATGACATTTGAAGAAGACAGAATAAAAGTAGTTCAACCCTTGGATCTGTATGTAGGGCGTCGGTACATGGAGCCAACGGACAACAATATGAAAGGAGAGGATCTATACTAGTTATACATAGTAACAAAGGGGAAGAGAGTAGACTACATCGATCCTATGATTGATGGATCAATAAGTTGGAGGAGCATACAATCGACAGATGGAGATTCAAAACTAGAATTTGACAGTTGGAAACAGGGTGCATATGAAATATTTTCAAGATGATGCGAAATTGTGAGAGAAATGAGATGGGTTGGAACTGAGGCCAGTCTGAAATATAATGGTACCTTAGACCTTGGTAGTTTTCTGGTTAGAATGGAAGAAAAGATAGCAGAAGATCACAAGATTGTAGTTCTGGACTTAGCCCTGGAAGACACTCCTTCCAGGTGGTGGGATAGTCCCAAAGCAGTAATTAAGAACTAGGAGGATGCAAATCTTGCTATTCAGTGTCTATTTGAAGACAAGGAGCAATTGAATTCAAAGATGTAGAAGGATTTTCAAGTTGCGCAACTGTTTGATAGATGGTCTGATCCTAAAATGCATATTGAACAATGTTTAAGACACTGGCAAGTTGTGGAAGTACCATATCACTTGTTGGTTCAAGTATTTCCCCATTTACTAGGTTCGATACTGAAAGCCTGGTACATCCATGAAGAGACCAAAAGGCAGACTAGCAGTTGGAAAATGTTAGGAGAACAATTTTGCAAGTACTTCGCTTTCACAAGTAAGTACCCTGAGCTTAAGATAGTCTTGCAAAGAATTAAGGAAATACTTTTTACTAATGTTTGTAAAAGGAAATCAGACCTAATGTTATGTGTAAAGAATATTCAAGTGCTTCGATCTAACCTTCACTTGAACACAAACAAGACACCCATAGAGTGCTACAAAATAGAGAAGGATTTGGGAGACCTTGACGATTTAGAATAACTCAGAAATTTATCCATTGAGGAAACAAAAGGAAGCAGAGCAATACATAACACGTTTCCAAGTCAGACTGATATCTCTTATAACAACCCATTGAAGTTGCAGAAAATCAATATAGGAACTACCGAGAAACCCAAGATAGTTGTTGTGGTATATTAATGGGATGAGAAAACTAGCAAGGAAATACATAGCCTGTTGCGGGAGTATGAGGACTTATTCCCAAAGATGTTCTCAGAGCTAAAAGGGATAAAAGGAGCTATGGGAGAGATGAATATTGAACTAAAACCAGGATCAAAACTTGTAAGGCATAGGCCATATTGTCTTAACCCTGGGATGAAAGAGAAGGTTAAGAGGGAAATAGACAAGATGCTTGAGGCCAGACTAATATTTCCAGTTGAAGAAGTAGAGTGGGTTAGCCCCATATTTATCCAGAGAAATAAAGGTACATAGGACATTAGGGTATGTGTAGATTATAGAATCCTTAACTCTTCATGTGTGCATGACCCTTTTCCCACACCTTTTATTGTCAAGGTGCTAGAACAGGTTGCGGGGAAAGAGTCTTACTCATTTACAGATGGATTTTTGGGGTATCACCAAGTGAGAATTACTGAAGAAGACAAGAAGAAGACCACATTCATAATAGAATGAGGCTCATTTTCATATAACATGATGCCCTTCAGTCTAAAGAATGCACCTACAGTTTTTTCTTGGATTGTGATAGGAGCCTTCCGAGAATACATTCACAAATTTATTGAAGTTTATATGGATGACTGGACGGTGTACAATCTGCTGAAAGAACATGTGGTGCTACTATGGATGATTTTTTATCAGTGTAGGGAGATGAAGATATCTTTAAACCTTATAAATTGTATCTTCTATGTTCCACATGGAAATATGCTAGGCCACATAGTATGTCGAGAAGGAGTGATGGTAGAACCAACCAAAGTTATGGTCATTTTGAATATGCCACCTCCTACGAGCACTAAGCAGTTCCGCTCAGTGCTGGGGCACATATGGTACTATCGCAAGTTCATTAGAAGGTATGTGACTATTACTGCACCCCTGAAAAATATACTCAAGAAGTCTCAATTTTTCAAGTGGACACCATTGCATGATCGAGCGTTTGACATCCTACGGAAAATCTCAACACAACACCTATTTTGATATTTCCCAATTGGGAAAATAAATTTCATGTACATGTGGATGCATCAGGTATTGCCCTAGGAGACATCTTGGTGCAACCAGGAAATGGAAATACGGATCATCCCATCTATTTTGCTAGTAGGAAGTTATCACAAGATGAACACAACTACACAACCATAGAAAGGGAGGGTTTAGCTATGATTTATTCTCTACAAAAGTTTAGACATTATTTGTTAGGCTCTCATTTTAAAATTTTCACTGATCATTCAGTGTTAAAACATCTAGTTAACAAGCCTTTCTTGGAAGGAACAATTTATCGATGGTTGTTACTGTTTCAGAATTTTCATTTGAGGTGATCATCAAACTTGGAAGATGCAATGTGGGTCCCAATCATCTATCCAGATTGGATTTAGGGTAGAGTGGCGAAGTAATCGATGATCAACTCCTAGATGCATACTTGTTCTTAGTTGAGGCAGTACCAGAACACCTGAAAGACATAAGAGTCTTCCTGAGTATAGGGGAATGCCCAGAAATGTACTCCGCAACTTAGAAACTCTATATGGTGGTTCGAGTAGCGAAATTGTTGGAGTGTTTTATAGACAATGTATGCTTGTCATTGATGGCAAGTAAAACAACGATGATGACTTGAGTACAGGAAGGATGTGCCATGTGGGCACCAGAAGTATTTTGGGAAGATGATGCAGAACTAGCTTGACAAGATCAGAGTATGCAGTGATGGATCTTATTGATATTTCCTGATGAACGTCAGATCTGAGCCCGTGGTTTGACCGACGTTGGATCCAGGAAAATCTGCACTCTATTTAACGAGCAAGGTGAAATGCGCAACCCCAAAAAATCCGAAACAAGCACCTCAACAAAGACTCCATTTTGGAGTTTTGGTTATCAGGAGATGGATAATTCAAGAGTAGAAACTCTCCAACACAAAAGTCCCGAAATGCCCAAATGCGAAATCCCGAAAACCCGAAACAGATGCATTTCTCGAAGTACTGGATACCGGGATTTCGGATACTGGGAGATGGAGAATTCAAAGACTCTCAACATTAGGAGTCCTGAAGTGCCGAAATGTGAAATCCCAAAAAAACTGAAATAGGTGCATCACTCGAAGTAATGGATACCGGGATTTCGGATACTGGGAGGTAGAGATGTCATGGACTCTCATCATCAAGAGTCCCGAAAACGCAAAATGAAAAATGGCGAAATGATCTAAGCCATTGGATCAGGGTGTGATCTGGGTCGTCAGATCCAGGAAGTGAATGTGACAAACCACGTCAACAAACCACGTCAGCTAAGGACACGTGGCACAATTAGGCAATGACAAGTGTCAAGCTGATTCAACATTTCAGGCACATGTAAATCACGAATCAGAGTGCCACGTGGCAGTTATTCGACATGTGTCAATCCATGTGTGATGTCAACAGGTTTACATCACACCAGGATTTCAGTTACCAGGAGTTGGAGGAATCAAGAGTGAAGACTCTTCAACTCAAGAGTCCTAAAATCATGAAACTCGAAGTCATGAAATGCCGATTCGCCAAAAATCAAAACGCTGAAATCCCGTCAACTGTCCATCTCAGTGGGTTATGTGAGCCATCTGATCACCAAGGGTTGTGGACCATTGATTGGAATAAATAAGGCTTGTGAAGTGTTGAAATCATGACAAGATCAAGACTGTTGGGTCCATAGGACACGTGGCGAAGGATCGTCATTTCGCTGAATTGGAGAGTCAAAGGAACGGGGTTCCCTAACCTCTCAAATTCGCGATATGCGAAATTGCAAAGAGATCTGGATCGTCGAATCGTCAGGAGTGTGAAACATTGATCCAACTCCATTTCAGAGTTTCAGATACCAGAACTGGGAGGTGTCAAGAACACTTCTCCACAGGAACGCCGAAGTCCCAAACTGCGAAATTGCGATATGCAGTTTCGAACTAGCCATTGGTCACTGCCTATGGTCATGTGGGGGAAGGAGCTAGTAGAAACAAGCTCCTTTTCAAAGTTTCAGGGATT
>SNQJ01S0034358.1:19343-41710 GCA_010110895.2 Picea sitchensis | reverse complement strand
ATAGGAGAGATCAAAATCTGTGTAGATCTCAGGAATTTGATTGATGCTTGTTTGCATGGCCCATTCCCTACAACTTTCACTGACGAAGTGCTAGATAATGTAGGAGGACAGGAAGTATATTCCTTTACAGATGGATTTCCAGGCTATCACCAGATTAGGATTGCTAAAGAAGATCACCATAAGACCACAGTTGCAACAGAATGGGGATCCTACCAGTACATAGTGATGCCTTTTGGACTTAAGAATGCACCAGCCATCATTTCTAGGGTGGTGGTCGAAGCATTCAAGGAGTTTTTACATAAATATCTGAAAGCATATTTTGATGATTGGACTGTTTTTAGATTATTACAAAACCATATTGAATGTTTAAGACTATGTTGGATAAGTTCAGGCAATGTCAGATTGCCCTGAACCTGAAGAAATGCATTTTATTTTCACCCTTTGGAGTGTTGCTAGGGAATATTGTGTGTAAGCATGAGTTGTTGGTAGATCCATCCAAGATTTCCATTATTGTTGATCTACCCCCCTACCTCAATCAGACAATTGTGCATTGTGTTGGGACATACTATATACTATAGGGAGTTCATTAAGGGCTATGCACATATTACATCATCCATGGAGAATATTTTGAAGAAATATTGTCAGTTTCAATGGACAGAAGAATGCCAACAGAGCTTCGACACACTGAAACAAAAAATGGTTACTGTGCCTATTCTGGTTTTCCCAGATTGGAATAAGGATTTTCATGTGCATGTTGATGCATCCTCTATTTCATTAGGAGCAGTGCTAGCATAACCAGGAGCAGGAAATATTCACCATCCGTTAGCCTTTTCTAGCAAGAAATTATCTACAGCTGAGATAAATTACACCACCACTGAAAGAGAAGGTTTAGCCATGGTGTATGCGCTACAAAAGTTTCATCACTATTTGTTGGGAGGACATTTTAATATGTTCATTGATCACTCTGCATTGAAATACCTGGTCAAAAAGCTGGTGTTGGGGGGAAGGATGTGCAAATGGCTACTATTATTATAGGAATATGATTTTGAGATTATGGACAAGACAGGGAGAATGAACAAGGGACCTGATCATATGTCCAAATTAGAGCATGGAGAAGAACCTACTAGTTTGGAGGATACACTACCAGATGCATAGTTATTGTCCATCAGAAAGGTTGATGATCACTTCGTCGAGATAGTCTAGTTCATGTCAATAGGAATGGAACCTAGTGACTATACAATCATTCAGTAAAAACAACTAGTAGTTCGTGCTGCATATTTTTCACTTATAGATGGACAACTATAAAAGATGGGACCAGATGAGATCCTGAGGAGATGTGTTATGGAGGTAGAAAGACCATTGATTTTGGCAGAAGCACATGAAGGAATCACAGTAGGACACTACGAAGGTAAAGAAACAACACAGAAGGTTCTTAGAGCTGGCCTCTGGTGGCCTACTTTACACAAAGATGCTAAGGAATATTATAAAGCCTGCAATGTATGCCAAATATTTGGGAAGCCTTCAAGGAGAGATGAGATGCCTTTAGCACTCTAGCTGACCTTACAGGAATTTGATAAATGGTCCATTGATTTTTTGGGACCTCTAAACCTACCAGGAAAGCGCATAGGAGCTAGATACATCCTCACTACGACAGAGTATTTTACAAGAAGAGTAGAAGCAAGAGTAGTTAAGGACTATAGTGCAACTACAATTACACGATTCATATTTGATGATATCATAACTAGGTTTGGATTCACAAAGACCCTGATGAGCGATCAAGGTACACACTTTATTAACAAGACTATCAAAGATTTGAATCAGGAATTTGAATTCCACCATCACAAGAGTACTCCCTACCATCCGCAAGTGAATGGGACGGTCAAATCTTTCGACAAGATCTTGGAGACAACACTGACAAAGATTTGTAGTGTGAACAGGGATGACTAGGATTTGAGAGTATCGGCAATGCTATGGGCCTATAGAACCACTTGCAAGAAGATGACAATGAAGACTCCCTTTAAGTTGGTTTATGGTCTAGAAGCAATTTTCCCTATGGAATATTTGATTCCTAGTCTCAGAATTGCAGCCTTTACAGATATGGATGACACTACTGTTGTGCAAGAGAGGCTTGTGCAGTTGGTGGAACTAGAAAAAGATAGAGTCATTGTAGGATTTCACCAACAGGTACAGAAGGAACGAGAAAAGGCCTACCATGAAAGACATGTCAAGAAGAAAGCCTTTATGAAAGGAGATCTGGTATTGGTATACGACAAAAATTTCATGAAGCATCCAGGGAAGTTCAGAACACATTGGCTTAGGCCATTTGAAGTCACATATGTTACAGAAGGAGGAGTTGCACAGTTGAAGACTTTGAATGGAGAGTGGAAGGAAGGTTTAGTGAATGGGAGTCGTTTGAAATTATACTATGACAACCAGCTGCCTCGCAACTCTTAGTAAAAGCATGAGAAAAAGGTTTTAGGTACCAGGTGTAGTTGAAACTGGGTACCAGATACAAAAATGATTGTCTGCACAAGGAAGGGAGGGATAGAACAGAAAGCACAGGCTTCACTATTCATTCTGAATTCGAAATAAAACAGAAGGTTCAGACCTGAAGTGCCTTAGTAGGAGTCATAGGTGAGTGTTGGGGGTCTGTTGGCCCTTAGTTATGGAAGAAAGCGAAGATTATGGAAGAATAGGTGAAGTGCGAACTATGCAGAAGGAACGTTGACTGAGATTGGGTCAAAGTGGCCAAAAGAGTAGAAAAGAAGGAGCGGAGTAAGAGAAAGCAAGTCGTTGGATGAGAAGATAGAGGAAGATGGATCGTGGACATCTCAACAAGCGAAAAAATCCACCAATAGATACTTTGGAGCACCTCGAGGGAAAGAAGGAAGGACAAGCTAGCAAAGCCCTAAAAACATGGGTCAATTTGACCTAGGGTTTTAGACACCTAGGGTTTTTTCCTTTTAGGGTTTTGACACCTAGGTTTCGGCCTAAGGTTTTCCGAGAGTCATTGTAATGTATAAATAAAGGTCAAGAGGACCTGGGATGGGTTCGATTAGGTGATGATGAGTGATTGATATTATTATTGAGAGAAAATTATTGTGTGGTGAGAGAAGTTTGTAAGATCTTCAGCTGGGTGCAAAGATCAAATCTATAGCTGGGTGCATAGGGAGGGGAGAGAAGGAGAGAAATAAAGAGAGATTTGCAAGCTAAGAGAGCAGATAGAATTGTATGCTTTCATTTAATATATTATAAAGCATAGTTCTGTGGATGTATCCCTAGAGAGAGGGTGAACCACGTATATATTGTGTTCAGTGTGATTGATGTGGTGTTCTTTTACCTTCTGATTACTCTGTTATTGCATCATTGGGTTAGATCTGAGATATAACTGTGCGAAGTAGGTTTAAGTTAGTAAACGATATTTAGATGGTGTGTATTGTTGTGTTGAATCCACTTTTCATTTCCTTTGGTTGTAGACACCTGTGTCCTACAACCCACTATTTCTACTTCGGGTGAGTCTACATCTACTTCACAGGTGTTGCCGAAAGGGCCAGTAGTTAGGGCTTGTTGGTGCACTGTTAGAGATGAACCCTGGGTCTGCCCCTGTGCCAACAAATACACTGTTGTAAACCTATACCAATCAAGCTGCATCAAAAAACCTATACCAATCAACCTACATCAAAAAACCTATACCAATAACTTAAACTATACAACAACCATGCATCAACTTGTACCTCAACCTATAATCAACCTGTACCATAAACAAGTGCATCAACCATGCACCAACCTGTACCAAACAACCTGTAATCAACCTGTACCATAAAAAAATGCATCCAAAAATGTACCAAGTATGTAACAATCATGTATCAACTACTCATCAACTATGACTCATCAATAAGTACCAACATCATCAACTATACACCTCATGTATGTGCCAACTCATCAACTATTGGTCTCAACCATGTACCGAACATGTACCTCAACCAAAAGCCCTCATCAATTTCATCATCCAAATATGATTTGTAACTCTATAATAGACCTAGTGTATATGATCACATACCTGCAAACCTTCCTTAAGTTTAACAACAAGAGACTAGCATTTTCATGAAACTTTTCTTTAGTCTCACATGACTAGTTTTGGATTAGTCAACAACCCTAACTTGAAATAATCATAACTATGTAGTTGTAATGAATAAAGATCTAAAAATAGTACACAATGTTCTTCAGTGTGTTTTATGCAATTTCTCCAGGTTTCACTACTTGGAACCTCTCATAAAAGGAGTTATAGCAAAAATGACATACCTTGTTGAATTCTGGCTTATTCTAGAGAGTGAACTTGTAGAGAATGCCCCACATAGAATATTTGTTGTATGGATATGAATATTTTACAAAGAGTACTAAATAATGTAATCTAACCAACACATTTGTTCATACTTAATTTGGATCTGTTATGAATAATTTATGACATTTTTACCTGAAACACCCATTTTAGACTAGTTTCGGGACTAGCCACAAACCCTATTTTCCACCGAGTGTAACTCCAAAAATACAATGACCCAGAAGATGAAATTCGTACCACAACTGCTTGGATATGTTTTCTCAATATCCTATCAATTTCAAGGTATGACTCATTCTATAAAAAACATTATTGCAAAAATGGTGAGATGAGCAGTAAATAACATACCTTAGAAAGCATCATCAAAAGAATTTATCCTCCCTTGAATTTCAGCCTTTTTTACTTCACCTTCTCTCTAAAATTAGTCTTAGATATCCTTTGGTTACCTCAGTCACCTGTAGATATTCAATATTCTCAAGTGTGATATAAAATGAGAGAGTCTTGCCTCTTATTTATACTTTCATGTAGCTTCCTCAAGGGGTTACCTTTTAACCATCTTAACCCACTTTCCTTATCTTAGGGTTAACCAACTTCTAATCCACTTGTCTAATTACTAATTTATCCATTAACATTAATATTTAAATAATTTATTTTGTATCCACTTTGACTTATAGTACACTCATCACTTCACTTTACCTGGTTACCTTCTAACCATCTTAAACCACTTTTCTTATTTTAGGGCTAACCCACTTCTCACCACTTGTCAACTTAGTAATTTATCCATTAAATTTATTATTTAAATAATTTATTTTGTATTCACTTTGAATTATAGTACATTATTCACTTCACTTTGTTATTTACCTTCTAAAAATCTCTTAAACCACTTTGACTACTTTGACCTTTTGGGGCTTCTAGATGACTCATGAGGGTTCTCCAACTTCACATGGCCATAACTCTCTAACCGTGAGGAGTTATGTGATATTCCACATACCACTGGAAATTGCATGACATTTACTATCCATATAGAATAGTATTACCTACAAATATATCAAAACTCATACCATTATCCATCAAACAAACTTGGGTCCATTACCCAAACCTAGGTTCTCCAACTTCACATGGCCATAACTCTCTAACCGTGAGGATTTATGTGACGTTCCACATACCACCGGAAATGAAATGACATGTAATACCCATATAGAATATTATTACCTTCAAATATATTAAAACTCATACCCTTATACATCAAACAAACTTGGGTCCATTACCCAAACCTTTGTGCTACCGAAATTTGCTACTGGACTTTCTCCAAGAGTTGACATCAACCACGAAGGGTTGAAATTAATCTACAATATCACTCTACAATGGTTGACATCAATGAAAATCAACAATCCATACCAATTGTCCATCAACCTAAGTCAACTTTCTGACAATCTCCCCCCTTGGAATTGATGGCAACACTTATTCATGATAACATTCATTCTTATACTCCTCATAAATGTTTCTATATCTCCCCCTTTGACATCAATGGAAAAGAGTATCTCCCTTTGGGATTTCTCCCCCTGACTGAACTGTCCTTCGGGATGATCTTCCTGTCTACATGACTTTGATTTTTCTTTGTGTTTATAAGTCTCTTATTTTTCTCTCTCCCTTCATATGAATACTATCTCCCTTTTTGACAGAGGGTATCACTCTGATGCAACACTAAATTTGTATCACTCATTATTCCCTTGTGACAATCACTCCCCTTAGAAACATGCCTCAATGCTCTTTCTCTAAGCCTGCATCTGATAAATATCTCCCCCTTTTTCATCAATGGAAGATGTATATTTCTATATGGGGCTACTCCCCCTAACTAAAATGTCTATGGGGATGCTCCCCCTAATTGAAATCTTCCTGAAACTGATCTCCCAGCCTTAACTTTCCTCTTTATGGTGCTTCCTCGTGTAGATATAAGATATATAAGATAAGCATTCAAAAGAATTCATTTTGGAGTAGAAATTACTCTGAGTCTCTGGTGAATATACTCAAAGGCTTCCTTTGGAAGCAGCTTTGTAAATATGTCTTCCACTTGTTATTTTGTGCCCACATATTCAAATTTGATGTTCTTTTATGCAAACTATTCCTGTAGAAAGTGATACTTGATTGGAATGTGATTCATCTTGGAGTGCATCACCGAGTTCTTTGAGATACTGATGGCATTTGTATTATCACAATAGATTGGAATGGGCTCATCATAATAAACCTGTATATCTGTCAGAGTTTGTTTCATCCATAGAACATGTGTACAACATGTTTATATTGCAATATACTCTGCCTTGACTATAGATAAAGATATCGATGATTGTTTATTTCTTAACCATGATACTAAATACTCACCCAAGTAGAACGTTGCTCCACTGGTGCTTCGTCGATTGTCAATGAAACCTACCCAATCTGCATCTGTGTAGGCAATAAGTGATAGATCCTTTCCCTTTGGATACCATAATCCAAACTCTTCTATTCCTTTGAGATATCTGAAAATCCTCTTCACTTCTAATACATGTGATTCCTTTGGTGTTTCTTGAAATCGTGCCACCTGTCCAACTGTCTACATTAAATCTGGTCTGGATTTTGTCACATATAGTAGTCTACCAATCATTGACCTGTATTGCCTCTGATTTGTAGAATTTGAATCATCCTCTTTACTCAACTTGGAACTGGTTTGCATGGGAGTGCTAACTGGTTTGCAATATTCCATTCCGAACCTCTTTAGCATTTATCTAATATACTTGGTTTGAGAAATAAAATTTCCTTGGTTTCTTTGACATATCTTGAGTTAACTTGATGTAGAGGTTGTTGTTTGTGCTTCCTTTTCATAGTTCGTAGGGAGTTTTTTCATTGTTGTTTCCGAGCATTACTCTGTTTTTAATGTGAATTGTTGTATCAACTGTATGTGTCCAAAAAATATCTGTCAAATTGGAATCCATTAGCATTTTTTGAGCCATTTGCTGTGTAATTATAATCCATTATGATAATGTTCCTTTGTCTTTGAACCACTCTCTAAACCAATATATGAATCCATGCTCTCGTCCATTGTCATATATCTATCCAAACTTGCTAAGTGTTCTTATGAATCCATCTTTTTCCATACTGTCCAAGACTCTACTTGCACAANTATCTGAAAATATATCATAACTCATACCGTTACCCATCAAACAAACTTGGGTCCATTAGCCAAACCTGGGGTCTCCAACTTCTCATGGCCATAACTCTCTAACCGTGAGTAATTATGTGACGTTCCACATACCACCGAAAATGACATGACAAGAACTATCCATCTAGGATACTTTCCCTGAAAAATTCACTTTCCTTCATCTCATTATTCCATAATTAAGCATGAGTTCTATTACTCCACAAAGCATCTTCCAGTGAGGGGTTTCACCATAAGGGGACCAGTTTGGAGTTCATCCATATTTACTTCTTATCAACCATGACAAAAAAATAATGAGTCATATTTACATCAAGCAATATTGGGTCCATTACCCAAACCTTTGTGCTATAGGGCTTTCTTCAAG
Organism: Picea sitchensis; assembly: GCA_010110895.2. Classification (NCBI taxonomy): domain Eukaryota; kingdom Viridiplantae; phylum Streptophyta; class Pinopsida; order Pinales; family Pinaceae; genus Picea; species Picea sitchensis. Next base: position 33,817 of record SNQJ01S0034358.1, on the reverse strand, counting down.
GGTTGACATCAATGACAACCAACCTTAATCAACACTAATACTGAAAAAAGGACAAACCAAAATTCTTTAATGAATTTAGACCTATATCACATTATAATTCTCTTTATAAAATTATTTCAAAGGTTCTAGCAATCAAGGTCAAAAACACATTCTTAGATGTTATATCATAGTAACAACTTGTTATCTTGGCAGATAAACAAATTTGTGAAGCAAATTGGGGTTGTAAAGGAGGGTATTCATTAAATTAAAGTTAAAAACTACCTAGTAGTTGTCTTGAAACTATATTTGTCGAAAGCATATGATTAGACTAGTTGGTTGTAATTAAGGCTCCTGCTTCATTAAGTAGGATTCAATTATCTATTAGAGAGGTGGAACCATCTATGGAAGTCGAAGGCTCCTAAAAAATCCAAAACCCTCTTTTGGTCGGCTTTGAAGAATAAGGTACTAACTTGGGATTTATTTCAATTGAGAAACAAGTAGGGCCCAAACATATGTATGTTGTGCATAGATGTTTGTGAAACAAATTTCCACCTCTTTACACATTGCCCATATTCACATGCATTGTGGAAGGAGGTAAAAAATATTATAGGAGTTGATAATGTGTGGCATGAAAACACAATTCAAGAGTGCCTATGAGGACGATTTTTGAAAAGGGATTTATGAAAATACAGAGTCGTTTCAATTTTGGTCTCGTGGGGTATCTAGTTGGCATGAAACTCATCCAATCTTTAAAGACAAGTTCATTACAATATATCAAGTTTACTCCTATATTTATTCTTTAGGTCAAAAATGCATTACACAAGACTATGAAAATGTGTCATGACAAATCCAGGAGGTTCAAATAGATAATTCTTATTGTTGGGGATTCTTTGATGGGGTTTTTCAGAGTGGTCAAAATTTCAGCTAGAGGAGTTTTGTATTTCTCAAATGAACATTATGTAAAATTTAAATTAGGACTTGGTGCTAGATCCAAGAACTTAGTTGAGCTGACTGCTCTAAAATTATTAATGAAATGTTCTTTAGATAGGAATATTATAAAAATTTAGATATATGGATATTCTTCTTTGGTAGTTAACTAGATGGATAGAACTTCACATATTCACAATGTCATGCTTGGGCCTTCAAGGAATAATCTTTTGGAGATCAATGTCAGATTTGATTTCATCTCATTCAGTCATGTTTTGGGGGAACTCAATATAGTGTTGACACACTTTCAAAAGAGGAACATCATATAAATGAAGGATAGATAATCCTGAATGAGTTAAGAGATGGTCTTTCTATGGTCACTCACCTGTCCTTTTTATGTTACTATTTACTTCTTATGGCTCTTTGGTTTGGAATGTCTTTCAATTTTTATCTTGCATGGGTTCTTGTTGGAAGTCTTTAGGACTTTTGTTTCTATGTAACAACTTTTGAGTGGACATTGTTTATTTAAAAGAGAGGGATTTCTCTCTTTCTCGGTCTTTTTGAGTCCTAGTGGAAAATTCCTACTATGCTAGTTTTCTAAGAGTTATATTTTCATATGATTAAGGGGAAGACCTATTTAGAAGTGTTCTATACATCTAAAATATGTATTTTTCTTTCTATTAGGCGCTAGATCTATTATAATAGCAGAAAATAGAAATATTGCAGTGAATACCAACAGAATAACAACATAGAACATAAAGATAGCAGTGAGACAACAAAATATATGGAACCACAACACCAAAACAATATCGTTATTTGATAGGAAGCAATGTTCACTTGCCTCTTCGAGGGGGAAACCTCCAGTAGAGAAGATCTCTATTACAACAATTCTCAAGACAAAGCTTTATCATGCCTCCTACTCTTATTTATACTAATTCTATATTCTAAAGAACATTCTGGATGAAGATCTTTCTAGAAGCAAAAGATTCTATTAGGTCTTCTTACATCGAGTTGTTCATATTTATTAAATAGGCCTTATTAATTAATGGTGATCGTTATTACATGGAAAATATATTATTCTATCTATGTGAGGGGTTAGAGAGGTTAGGTCCCTAACATGCCCCCCCCCCCGCCTTAAAAAGAGCCTTGTCCTCAAGGCTTAAGATGAGGAAATTTCTGCAGAACAGTAGTCATCTCCTAGGTGGCATCTTCTGGTGGAGTATCCTTCCATTGAACTAAGACTTCTGGTATGGTGCACTGATGGAGACAACGCTCTTGTTGGTCCAATACTGCTTTTGGCTGCAACCAAATGGAACCTTATTCATCCAACTCTGGTAGACTGGTCTGAGCATGGCACTTGTTTCCAACCACTTTCTTCAGGAAAGAGACATGAAAAACCAGATGTAGCTTGGAGTTGTTGGAAAAAGCTAATTGATAGGCCATTGGTCCCACCCTTTTGAGAATAGTATAAGGACCACAAAATTTAGGGGGCAATTTTCTGACACTGTTGATATTTGAGCGAAGTCTACTTGTATTGATGTAGATGGAGAAACATGTGATCCCCTTCAAAAAATTGACGTTCAGAACTACCTTGATTTGCTTTTTGCTTCATGCGGTTATGAGCCATGACCAAATTTTATTTGAGAGTACAGAGAATGGTCATGTGTGTTGTAAGATTGCGATAAACCTCCTGAACGTTGGAGACGCCTGACATGTATGGGAGAACTGATGGTGGCTTATGTTCGTAGACTATTTCAAAGGGAGTCATGCGAGTGGAAGTATGGTAAGAGGTGTTGTACCACCATTCAACTAAGGGTAACCACTAAACCCATTAATGTTGTCAGTCTGATGCAAAACACATCAAATATGTTTATAAACACTTGTTGACTACTTCTGTTTGGCCATATGTCTGGGGATGATAGGTTGTATTGAGTTGCAATTGTGTTCCCTGGAGCATGAATAAATCTTTCCATAAATTGCTAGTAAAGTTGGACCACGATCAGAAACAATAGAATGAGTCATTCTATGAAGTTTGAATATATTATCCATAAAAATTCGAGCCATGTTTTGAATGGGTGTTGAAGAGCACAAAAATGAGCATATTTGGAGAGACTATCCACTACCACCATGATGACTGACTTATTTCCTAATTTGGGTAGCCCCACAATGAAATCCATAGAAATATCCATCCAACTAATAGGTGGAATCATAAGTGGTTGGAATGTGCTGGTAGTTTTGATAGTATCACCCTTATTGCACTGACATATATCACATTCTGCCACAAAGGTGCGAACATCCTGTTTCATACCATCCCCGAAGAAGGAGTGTTTGACCATTTCATAAGTTTTGGTAAAACCTGAATGCCCTGCAATAGGAGAAGCATGAAAATTAGAGAGCACCTTGGATTTAAGTGTCAAATGTTTGCTTAAATATAGACGACCTTTATAGAAAAAATCGCCATTGTGCCAAGAGTACCCTGGAGCATCTTGAGGATCTTGTTGCAATTTTTGGATGAGGTTGGATATTTTGTGGTTGTGCAACCACTCTTGATGAACAACCTAAATCCAGTATGTGACAATGGATGAGAGGGAAAAGAGGGAACCTTCTTCTTCATATTTCCTAGAAAGAGCATCAACCACCACATTTTCTTTACCATTTTTGTAAATGATCTCATAATCATAGCCAAACAACTTGGTCACCCATTTTTGTTGCTTTGGGGATGAAATGTATTGTTCAAGGAAGTGCTTGAGGCTTTGATGGTCCGTTTTAATTTGGGATCATTCTCCCAATACAAAAGAGAGCCATAGGTCCATTGCATGCAAGATAGCCATCAATTTGTTTTCATAGATCGATTGGCCCAAATGTTGCTCTGACAATTGTTTACTGGTGAAAGCCAAAGGGCGTCCATTTTGCATGAGACTGCTTTGATTCCTCTCCCTAATGCATCACATTCTAGAACAAAGGTCTTGGTGAAATCAGGTAGGGCCAGTATAGGAGTAGTGCACATAATGTCCTTCAAGGATTGGAAGGATCGGTCTATTGTTGGAGTCCAACTGAAGGAATTCTTTTTAAGGAGAGTTGTTAGGGGGGGCAAATTTTTTTCCATAATTTTGAACAAACTTATGATAGTATCCCGTTAAACCGAGGAAACCACACAGACTTTTAATAGTTTTGGGGTGAGGCCAATTCTACATAGCTTCAATTTTCTTAGGATCCACCCTTTACACCATCCTTGCCAACAATATGACTCAGGTACTCAACTTTAGAGACACCAAAAACACATTTAGAATTTTTAATGAAAAGCTTGTCCATGGAGAAGATATGGAGAACTTGATCTACATGGGTGAGATGTGTTGGCCATGTTTTACTATAGATGAGAATGTCATCAAATAAAACTAACACAGAGTGATGGAGGGAAGGACGAAAGACATGATTCATGAGACTTTGAAAAGTGGAGGGAGCATTACAGAGACCAAAGGGCATAACCAATAATTCATAGTGGTGCTCATGAGTGTGAACTGTTTTCTTGGGAGTGTCTTCCTCTTTCATACGTATCTGGTGGTAGCCAGAATGGAAGTCGAGTTTGGTAAAGTATTGAGCCCCACTAAGTTCATCCAAAAGTTCATCTATGACGGGAATGGGGAATTTGTCCTTAATGGTAAGTTTGTTGAGGGAACGAAAAATCAGGACACATGCACCAAGTTCCTTCCTTCTTGAGAACCATGACAACAGGGGTAGAATAAGGGCTAGTGCTAGGATGGATAACACCTACTTGTAATAGTTCTTGGACATTTTTCTCAAATTCATTTTTTTGAGCAAAAGGATGTTGATAAGGGAAAACATTGGGAGGAAGACTGCTTAGTATTAAAGGAATGGAATGATCATGGTCACCACGAGAGGGGGAATGCCCTGGGGTGTTTGGAAAATGGTTTGATGGTGTGAAAAGATAGCTTGAAGATCTGGGTGTATCGAGGGTGTCTCAACTGCTTCAACGGAATGGAGTTGTGAAATGATTCCAGAATGACCGTTTTTGAGTAACTTTTCCATGCGGTGGGAACTGATGATCTCCAGAGAGACTATGGTAATTCCTTGGAATTTATATTGTTGGCCTTCATGTTGGAATTACATGGTTAACTCCTTAAAATCCATGAGTATGGGTCCTAGGGTGCGTAACCATTCTACACCAAGAACAATGTCACAACTACCCATATCAATAGAAAACATGTGAGATTTCAAGTTATAATGACCAATTTGTAAGCGGATTGTTCACAACGCCCTCCACATTTCATGGAACCCCCATTGGCAATCATGATATGAAAATTGTCGACAATGTGGACATAGCAATTGAATTCTTGGGAAATGCAGTGATGAATGAAATTATGGGTGATGCCACTATCAATTATGATGATGAACTTCTTGTGCTTAATGTAACCAATCGATTTGAGGGTTTGAAGAGCTGAAAAACCGATGAGAGCATGTAGCGAAATCAATGGTTCAACATCGGGAGGATCCGAGGGTGGTGTAATATCATCAGTTGGTGGTAGCGCTACATCAGGTGAAACCTCAACATCTTCATCAGGAACATCCTTGGAAATGGCCATAAAAAGTTTTTGTTCTTTACACTTGTGCCCTGGAAAGTATTTATCATCGCAATTATAGAAAATACCCTTGAGTTGGCATTCATCCATTTCTTCCTGTGTTAACTTGTGGACCTTGAGAGGAGTGGCCCGAAGGGTAAGGGGGTTGGTTTTAGGGTGGGGGACAAAAGGGGGTTTTCTTCTTTGGGCCAAGATGACATGTTGTGCCTCCTAAGCACGCTTAGTGGCTTCCAACCAAGTCTAAGGGTGAGCCATGATAACTTGGGCGCAAATTTCGTCCATGAGGCCATTGATAAAGCATTCTCTGAAGAAAGCATATTTCATACCATTTGTTCAGAAAGCCAAATGCTCAAAAGCAACAATATAATCTTCCATTGTTCTAGATTGTTTCAACTTGGTCAAACATCCTAAATGGTGTGTGCCTGTGTCAAAGCATTCATACAACTCTACAACAAAATGTGACCAAGCAACATACCATTGGCGTATAGTGTGACGCCATTGCCACCATTGCCATCTTTCCGGATCCAAATAGAGGATTCCATATATATAACAAAGCTTAGTTAACTAATTAGTGATACCATGCAGGGAGAAATAGTGCTCCATTTGTGTAACCCGGGCTTGTGGATCCGATCCATCAAATTTGTTGACCTCGACTCTAGGGAAACATGGTTCATGAGGTTGGGAGTTGGAATGAGAGTGGAGAGGTTGGTTTGATTCAAAACCTTTAGTAGAGAGAGGCGGGTCAGAGGAGGAAGGACCCTGGATTTTTTCATGAATTCGTTGAGAGCATAATGGACTTCAGTGATTTGGGTACTGATTTGAGTTTGGATATAGTCCAATTTTGCATGAATGGTGGAAATGTCCCTATTTACTTGGGCCTGAAGGGAAGTAAGTTCAGTACTAAGTTTCTGATTGGTTTCTTCTTGGTGAGTGTGAGCCATGAGTGGATGAGTGGGCCACAGGGGCAAAAAAAAAGTTAAAAATGAGAGGTATCACAATGATCAGGGCGAAAGGGGGAATCCAATGAGGTAGGTCCCAAATAGGGATGCGGGCAGGTCACAATTTAAAAAAAAAAATGATTGGTATCAAAATGATCAAGGCGAAAAGAGGAATCCAATGAGTTAGGTCTCAAATAAGGGTGCAGGAAGGTAAAAAAAAGGTTAAAAATGATAGGTATCACAATGATCAGGGAAAAAAGGGGAATCCAATGAGATAGGTATCAAATAAGGTTCGGGGAGGTAAAAAAAGGTTTAAAATGATGGGTGTCAACAATCCAAGTGAAAAAGGGAATCTAATGAGATATGTCTCAAATAAGGGTTTGGTATCAAAACGATCAGGGTGAAAAGAGGAATCCAATGAGATAGGTCTCAAATAAGGGTGAGGGAAGGTAAAAAAAAAGGTAAAAAATGATAGGTATCACAATGATCAAGGAAAAAAGGGGAATCCAATGAGATAGGTCTCAAATAAGGGTTTGGGGAGGTAAAAAAAGTTTAAAATGATAGGTGTCAACAATCTACGCAAAACGGGGAATCCAATGAGATATGTCTCAAATAAGGGTGTTGACAGGTCCTATTAGCACTAGGAATCACCCTCAGACTATAATGAGGATAAGCCCAGTACCCATCAATTTATACAGTAAATGTAAATGAGTTTTATGTCACAGGTTGGTTTTAAAGAGGTCAAATGGGCGCAGACTCAAGATGATATCGTTTTAACTCTGAAAAATGGACTGGTATGCACCTGTAGGTGAGGTCTTGATTAAATTCAGTCAGTAAGTTGGCGTAAGGGTGAATAGGAGGAAGATTTAGTGAGAAAGGTGTAGAGGTCTGTTGTTAACATCAGATTTTCCAGCAGCCTAAGGAGGAAAAACTTAAACGCAAGGTCCTCTTGGATTCAAATTTCAAGGAAGCTGAAAGAAATCATAACAGTACTATAATCGAACATTTATCATAATATTGCTACAACAATCCATGTGAATCAATCAAACATGAACTCTCTAAGTATCAAAGGAAAACAAGATGGAGAAGAAGTTGACTTTCATTAAGCAAGATATCTAAAAAACAAATACATAACCAGAGAACTAGTGTTCTTCATCAAAAGTTTACAATACAGGAGCACTGCTCAACCATCCACCATAACAAAAATCAAAACTGCCTATATATACTAAAATGCTGCAACCACCAAGAATGTGATCAGATCACTGCCTTCAAAGCCTTCAGTCGGCGCCCGCTCTGTCAGTTTGTGCAGACTGTCTTATGTTGTCAGACGCGATCTATTCCGTCTGGACCTTCTCTATCTTTCCATTTATGTGTTGAGACAAGGTCTCAACCACCACTCTCATTCTTAGTAACTGCCTTCATCAGGATTAGGACTGGGTCTGACACCCATAATTGTTCTCAAACAGTTCCAATGACTTCTGCGAGTCCATCCATGACACCTTGAGGCCATGAATGGTCTTCGTCTGTGACCAATGCGAGCTTTGCAGGTGACAGTCTGATAGCGTATGCCTAGGGGCTGCTGTGTGCTATTGGCGACTCTTTACTACAGGTCTTATGAAACCCGTGACCTTCCTCTTTTGTGCTTACGAAATCTTGAGCCTCAGATGCCAGCTCCTTCTTCATCACCCCTTCACACTGTGACCTCGAGCCATGACCTCACGTAATTGCATGATTGTGGGTGCGGTCAAGGATGATTTGAAAGAAAACTTCTTTTGTCCCCGCAATTCACCATGAACCGCCTCACGTCCCTTTCAAAAAACCATGGTTCTAATTGCGGCCCACCCTTGAGATTTTAAAACGTGCACACCTTCCAACCCTGCAATTTGGTGTGACCGTTGATCTTGCAATCTAAGATTAGGCCCTCTGATCAATGACTCATCTCTGGTGCTTTTTAGATTGACAGATCAGATTTTTCCCTTCAAAACAATGATCGATATTTGCTTCGCAGATCGACCTTCGGAATTTCAATTCTCAAACCACATTTCCCTCTAAGCAAAACCTCTAGAGTTGAGGATCTGATGACGCGTGGAATTCTGGATAATTAAACGACCCAGATCTATTTCAGGCTTTGGCCATTGATTTCGGGCCTGGAATGAGTCTCTCAGAGTGTTGTGCTTTGTGCTCATGGCTGCGGCCCTTGACAACTTTATGTGATAACATTTGGCTCCACAGGGGATGGCATGCTCCCTGCGAGTTGCCAAGAACAAGCAGTTCTAGTCGCCTTAAGCATTGGGTTATGGAGTCGAGCTCAAAACATTTTGCCGAAGGCCAACATGTACACTATTCTACTTATAAAAAGGAAAGAAAACATCCATGCTCGAGAAAGAGCTTATTTATGTACAAAACCTAAACTAACCGACTTTTACAAAATGCTAGGTGAAATCAAGCTTACAAAATAGCCATTTAATCTATTTGATAGTTGAATCCTTCGCCTCACTGCACATGATCTATAAAAGACAAGGAAAGCATGACAACTGACTAATTTCATTCTTATGATCACCCATATTACCTTCAAATGCTAATAAAAAGATCAAGCCTATATGCTCCAAAGCATTTGAAAAGTGTAACTTTATGTACTCATCGACATGGTCATGAAACTGAAGGCAACACATGATTAACTTACGAAAGGTTACCTCCACTTTTTCAAAGTTGTTGACAACTTGCTTGATGTCCCCTATAGGCACACTTGATTGAAAGAAAGCCATAGGTATTTGTGGGTCCAAAAGTTGCTTACTGTGAACTGGAGGTACAAGTGGAAGAAGGATGGACATAGGTGGCTATTGATCCACTGATGTCTGTGGATTTACTTCAGGCTGTGCATAAATGACCTCTTCATGTGCCTTAACTAAGGTATGCTCCTGGTCAAATTTTATGTCTTCCGTGACAAGACCAACCTTTGCATCATCCTTATTGTCTTCATAGTGATCAAATACAAGATAAGATTGATGCTCATCATCACTAGGATATTCATCAAAAAGGGGTTGTCTTTCATATCTATGATCAACCTTTAAATCAATAATTTTATCAAGAAAATAACTGTTAAAAATATATATTTCAGGAACATTAGTAACTGTTGCTCCTAGTTGTTCATACACATGATTTCTATCAATACAAGGTTGTTCATTGATACATGCTTCGAAGACAAAATCATCCACAACTTTTCCTTCATATGGACAACAAGAAAAAACTTCCTTACACTCAAAGTTGAGATGATACTGACTTTGAATCCTGCCACAAGCTCGGAGGTTCTCCTCCACTTCCCCAGCATCCATGAATAACTGAGATAAAGATGTTGATTTCCTTTCTCTCAGGTGAAGGACAAGCTCTGAATGTTGAGCTATGACATAGTACACCATGGCAATGATCTTTGTGGGCATATTAGGATACACATGGTAAAACCTCCTATTGAAGATGGCCAAGGCTTCCTCTTGCCCTCTCCTAAAGGCATTAAAATCATCCCAGTACTGATCAAGGGACTTGTTCTCACCCCACCACTTCAAAAATGCATTGCATAATTCAACCCAGGAACCAATGGAGTCAGCTCCCAAACATTTAAACCACACAGAAGCATCTCCAATCAACGAATTTGAGAACAATCTCATGGCAACATCATCATGAGCAATCTCAAATTGACCAACAAAGTTCTCAAAGGCCTCCACATGCCTCTCAACTATCACATGATCTTCCCCAGAAAAATGAGGAAGGTATTTAAAGAAATCAAGAGGATAAGGATGAAGATGATATGGAAGCTTTAAAGGTTTAAACAACCCGTCTTTGATTCTAGTTTGAAAACAAGTGGGATGAATATGAGGCTTAACGCACTGATGGAAAGGATCAATAGTAACAACAGGATGTGATGAGATTTGAGGAGGTTGTGGATTAGTTTCAACCTCCTCATGGATGCAAGGGTGATTGAATCCAGGAGGGATTTCAATATGAATTTTATCCTTATGAATAGGCTGAGCTGAGGATATATGATCAACATCTACAACATAGGCAGAAAGAATGGCCTATTCCTACAAGGATGGATATATAAAGGAAGGTTGTTGATCAACCGAATAAACAAAGAAAAATATGATCCTCTTTATATGCGAAGGGAAAAACAAAAATGAGTTGATAAAGAATAACAAAAGTTCATGCAGAAAGCTCATAAGCTAATACCTAGTCATTCCCTTCACCTTTCTGTCAATAGGATCTTCCCCGGTGGAGTCTCTGATTGTGGAGTCGCCAGGTAGACAATTACAGTCAATTTAATGTATCCCTCTCTTGCCTACCATCAAGAGTTGGATCTATGTTGTTCTTCCCAGGGAGCTCTTCAATCTGCTCAAATTTGTCCCCAACAACAGTGTCATTTATGTTAGCACTAGGAATCACCCTCAGATTGTAATGAGGATAAGCCCAATACCCATCAGTTTATAAAGCAAATGTAAATGAGTTTTATGTCATGGGCTGGTTTTAAAGAGGTCAAATGGGCGCAGACTCAAGATGATATCATTTTAACTCAAAAAACTGGACTGGTATATACCTGTAAGTGAGGTCTTGATTAAATTCAGTCAGTAAGTTGGAGTAAGGGTGAATAGGAGGAAGATTTAGTGAGAAAGGTGTAGAGGTCCGCTATGAACATCATATTTTCCAGCAGCCTAAGGAGGAAAAACTTAAACACAAGGTCCTCTTGGATTCAAATTTCAAGGAAGCTGAAAGAAATCATAACAGTACTATAATCAAACATTTATCATAATACAGCTATAACAATCCATGTGAATCAATCAAACATGAACTCTCTCAGTATCAGAGGAAAATAAGATGGAGAAGAAGCTGACTTTCATTAAACAAGATATATCAAAAACAAATAAATAACCAGAGAACTAGTGTTCTTCATCAAAATTTTACAATACGGGAGCACTGCTCAACCATCCACCATAACAAAGTATCAAAACTGCCTATATATACTAAAATGCTGCAACCACCAAGAATGTGATCAGATCACTGCCTTCAAAGCCTTCAGTTGGCACCCGCTCTATCAAGTTGTGCAGACTGTCTTCTGTTGTTAGATGCGAGCTCTTCCGTCTAGACCTTCTCTAGCTTTCCATTTATGTGCTGAGACAAGGTCTCAACCACCACTCTCATTCTCAGTAACTACCTTCATCGGGATTAGGATTGGGGTTGACACCCATAACTGTTCTCAGACGGTGCCAATGACTTCTGCGAGTCCATCCATGACGCCTCGAGGCCATGAATGGTCTTTGTTTGTGACCAATGCGAGATTTGCATGTGGTAGTCTGATAGCATATGCCTAGGGGCTGTGGTGTGCTGCTGGTATCTCTTTACTGCAGGTCCTATGAAACCCGCGACCTTCCTCTTTTGCGCTTCCAAAATCTCGAGCCTCAGGCACTAGTTCCTTCTTCATCACCCCTTCACGCTGTGACCTTGGGCCATGACCTTGCGCAATTGTGCGATTGCGAGCGCGGCCAAGGACGGTTTGAAAGCAAACTGCTTTTTTCCCCGCAATTCACCATGAACTGCCACACATCCCTTTCAAAAAACCATGGTTCTGATTGCGGCCCACCCCTGAGATTTTAAAACATGCGCACCTTCCGACCCGGTAATTTGGCGTGATCATTGATCTTGCGATCTAAGATTAGGCCCTTTGATCAACGACTCAGCTCTGACACTTTTTAGATTGATGGATCAGATCTTTCCCTTCAAAACAATGGCTGAGATTTGCTTCGCGGATCGGCCTTCGGGAATTTCAATTCTCAAACCACATTTCCCTCTAAGAAAAATCTTCAGAGTTGAGGATCTGATGACGCGTAGCATTCTGGATAATTAAACGGTCCAAATCTATTTCGGGCTTCGACCATTGATTTCAGGCCTGGAATGAGTCACTCTGAGCGCTGTGCTTTGCGCTCATGTCTACGGCCTGCAGCCCTTGACAACTTTATGTGATAACAGGTCCCATACTTTTTTTTTGCTCCTTTTTTCCTTCTTTTTTTCCCTTTTTATTTTCCTTCTTTTTCACTAGGGTTTTATGCAGATCTGAATAATATCGTAGTATCGAAATTCCCAAATTCATAACAGTAAAAAATGAAATAAATTTATAGTAATTTTCGCAACCCAAATGCAAAAGGGAAGGTTGCAGGGTAATAGATCTTCTATGTTCCTTTTATGTTTGTAATTTTTGCAACCCGAATGTCGGAGGAAAGGTTGCATGGAAATAAATCTTTATGTTCCTTTTTTGTTTTGTTTTCTTCCCAAGGGTTAGGGTTTTTCAAGGTTCCTATAGACAAGGGTTTGCCTTGTGTTATATCTCTTTGAAATACATGCGGGGTCCAATAGTAGTACTCAATCCAATATCTCAGGGAACTAGCTAAGGAGGATAGACTATACCCTTATCCATACTACCCGACTACCTAGGTACTAGAGAGTATCTTCCTAAGTGTTGTTCTTAGTGACACTATAGTAGTCAAGGGGTCGATCGGTTAATCTATGGCTGGTTTCAGGATAGCTAGGGGGTCTCCCAATATACCAGAGGTACGTGGAAGCACAAGTCCATATACAGGTGTTTTCTGATGCATTACCACTCGAGGGGTTACCAACATGGTTTACAAGGGTGTCCAACAATGTGAGCTTAAGTACCTATTGTATTTCTTGCATGTATGATTCCTTGACCATGGATTTATGCATTGAACGACATATCTTTGTAGCTTAAAGTCGTTGTAACATGTCTCTACCCTGGAAAAAAAATTAACCCACAAATCTTGCCCAGGAAAGTGCTCTGATACCACTTGTTAGGCACCAGATCTATTATAATAGCAGAAAATAGAAATATTGCAGTGAATACCAGCGAAATAACAATAGAAAACAAAAATATAGCAGTGGAACAACATAATATATGGAACCACAACACCAAAAGAATACCTTTATTTGATAGGAAGCAATGTTCAGTTGCCTCTTCGAGGGGGAAACCTCCAACAAAACAAAGCTCTATTACAATAATTCTCAAGACAAAACTTTATCATGCCTCCTACTCTTATTCATACTAATTCTATCTTCTAAAGAACATTCTCGATGAAGATCTTTCTAGAAGCAGAAGCTTCTATTAGGTCTTCTTACATTGAGTTGTTCATATTTATTAAATATGCCTTATTAACTAATGTTGGCCTTTATTACATGGAAAATATATTATTCTATCTATGTGAGGGGTTATAGAGGTTAGGTCCCTAACACTTTCTTCCTATGAATACAAATTACATTTTCTTGGGAAAAAATAACTATTTTGATAACAATGGAATTAAGTGTGAAAACACATCGAATTAGAGCTTTCTTGTTTTTTTGTCTTTTATAAAAAGAGTTTCCTTTTATAAAGAGAACCAAGTCTAACTAGGCACTATGTTTTCCATCTTTTATAAAGAGAACAAGTCTAATTGTAGACACCTTCTACTTGCACCATCTACTTACAAACGATCTAAGTTAAATGTATGGCTTAGGGCCAACTATGACTCCATGCAATGGAGAATTCAACTCAGTTTCCTAGTAGAGTTAAAAAAACTCGAAAAAATGAATCTTTCCCATATACCAAGTGAATAAAATAATCATAACTATGTGTTTTAGATCAAAGCTACATCCTTGTTTTTAGGTACAAATGTCGACAAAATCCAAAATACAACCAACATAGTGAGAAGACCAAGGGTTTGTTGTTGTGTTGTTCCTTTCAAGAGTAGAATCATCAAGAAGGGTTTTTTAATGCAAGACATGCATCATTGGCCTTGTTAAGTAGGGTTTAATGGGAAAATCGGTTAAGATGGCCTCCATGAAGGCCAATAAGGTTCATAGTTCAAGCTTTCCTCATTTTTTCCAAGTCATTTTAGACTTGGGGATACATTAAAGTGACAACATTTCATTGTTAGAGAACCCGAGCTTTATTCCCTGGTTATACTAAACGCATAACTTCTATGTTATTTAAGTGCGGAGG